>JAMKCH010015853.1:0-24035 GCA_023653785.1 Ophioderma brevispina
AATAACATTACCTTAATTAATCTATCGTTTTCCTCGTGCAGCTGATAATCCCGATGAAAAGTAGGAAGCTAGGCCCATCCACTAAGAGGAGCCATGGGCCCCGGGTCCGCCGCTGCCGGTTCTAGGGTTCTTCTTATTTGCAGTATCGTGACCCAGTGTGGCGGCTCCCCGGGGGGGGCATGGGGGCCTTTTTTTCCCCTAAATTTTTTTCCTTTTTGCCCCCCCCCCCCCGATCCCCCAAGAAAGAAAAACCAACATGACGGATTTTTGGCAAAATGCGCGATTTGGGACCGAAAATGCACCAATTTTGGGAAATCAAGTGTTTTTAGGCCAAATTGATTAAAAATCGCCAAAATTTTGACATTTTGTCCGGCCCCCAGATTTGACTTTTTCCCCCACAAAAATGTTTTCATCACATCACGTTTCCCCCCGTTTGGCCCCCCCCCCCCACATCAAAACGGTCGGACGGCCGCACTGCGTGTCCTAAAGCTATGAACCCCGTTCAAACCTATTCATATCTATACAGACTCCAGACTTTCTATTGATTATTTCATGGCGTTGAAGAGTAACCGAAGGTCGGCTGGTTCGAATCCTACTCGGAGCAGGGAACTTTCTCTGTAAACCCATCATGTGGACTTGAATCTATTTAGAATTGGGGAAGTCAAAGGAGATAGTAGTACCAAACCGCCCTTCATATTCCTTGAGCGTAAATCGGTGACCCTTGTTAGTAGGGAAGGGGTAGTCGTAGAGGGAAGAAGGGGCGGGGAGAGTCGCTTCGAAAATGCTGACTGCCGAATCCTCACGTGATTTCGGCATCCGTCTGTCGAAATGCCGTGATATCACGCTTTTTTCCGTCATCTTCATTATGCCGAAATCACGTGAATTCGGCATAACAGTAGCTTGTCGAATCACGTGATTTCGACATCAAAAGCCAAGTTTCCCCGTGTACTTGGCTCTCTCTGGTACCGGCTCAACATATAGCTCAACATAGTAGAGCAAACGATACGAAGCTGGGATGAATAGAGTCGTATATTAGTCCCAGACAGAATTGGGTTTTCTGAACCGTAAACAAACACACAATGTATCTGTGTGGTTTGTATCTTCTTACGAGCCTGTGGATATAAATCGAGTGTATTAAAGAAAGGCGTTCGATTGTTTATGTTGACTGGTATGGCTCAGCTGATTTGGTATTAAGTCCATATAACATATATAATCTATACTAACTCCATGTTGTCTAGTTGGTCTATCTACTTAAGGAACCCTCACCTTCCCTAATCTACCACACTACTCATGTACTTCCCTACTTATTACCACTATCAACTGAGCTCTTATCAGCTACGATCCAAACCATATTGATCACTCGAAACAAACACGTGTAATACCACTGGAGTTCTAAGCTCGGGATCAAGCAGGCTCAATTCCACCTGCACATACTCTCCGTTTAATATTTCACTTGTCACCATTTGCCGAAATTGCGTGACGGTCACCATTTCATTGATCACGCATTTTCGGCATAACCCCTCTAACAACATCTGGTAAATGGGACTACCTTAACCTTTTTAGATCGGTCAGTTCTTGTTTCTCAATCTGTTGAGGCTCGCCATTCAGCCCATGATGAGTCAGCTCGAAGTGGAAGATGCTCACCATAAGATAGATAAGTCAATGTGTTGCAATGTGACATAGAGAGATGAGAGTTTTCTAATCCTTGGCCTCTTCTAGAGTAATAGATGTTTAGGGGGTGAGGTGTGGAGAAAGAAGGGGTCGGGTTTCAATTGAGTTTATGGTTAGAGTACGATTGTTGTTGGGGTTCTTGTCGGGTTTTGTTAGTGCAGATTAGGTTTGAGTTTATTTAGATGAACCTCAGATTTCGAAATCTACACTTTTTCGACTGCTTATTCAAATAGTCAGTTACAAATCTTGGTAACCTTGTTGGAATCCCTTTAAACGATTTTCGGAAAACTTTTCCCCCGTCCGGCCCCCCCCCCCTCACCATTGTTTACTGGGGTTACCGCCATCAGCAGTCTTGCCATTCTCCCAACATTGATTTTAGTGTAAGGTTGGGGCTTTCATGAGCGATAGCAGGAGCTTGTTGGCTCTCAACTCTGACCGGGGTGAGCACGTTAATAATTATAGTAAGTGTCGTTCCAACTATTTTTTCCAATTTTAGAACTAAGTATAGTTAATAAAATGATATTCGAAATTTGAGATGATTTTAAAAACTTATAGACCTGAAATTATCAAAAGGGACAGGGTTAAGTTTTTATTTTCAGCATTGGGCAGCCTCGTTATCAAGGACAAATTTACGTCCATGAGAACAAATTTTTTGCAGTATTGGAAATTTGTTTAAAATTTCCCATGGATTTTATCCCGAGGGTGGTTTTTGAGTCATCCCATGAATGCATATCAATGTGGCCTATACCATCTTACAAAACACATGTCAGTGCTTAGGGATAAAAAGTGTTTCCAAAAGTTTAAGACCACAAGACATTTCATAATCATGCACAAAAATTTCCCTAAGTACTAACGCTTTGTGGGCTAAAATGATCGTTAAAGTCAGGGTTTTTTATGTGTTTAAGAATAGATTTGTTATGTGATCGACATGAAAACCCCCCATGAGGTGAAATTTCCCAAAACGGGTGCATTGTTGGAATTGACTCAACACCCTCTGGATTCTGTCTGTCCGTGACAAAAATTGTGTCCGTCCGTGCCCACCATGTTATGTTTTTCCCTGTAAAACCAGGATAACGCTAAGATTTCAAACCTTTACCATATTGAGGTGGAGTTATCATGGTTAATGAGATAAGCTACCAATATTCAAAAAACTTGTATATGAATTGCAAAAATGCTTCTCTCGTTAGCTTTGGATGTCCGTTATGGACAGTGAAACTGTCCGTACCGTGACTTTTTGTTCGGACAACTCCCTCAAAAAACATAGATGTGTGGAAAACCATACCTGGAAAGTCAGGTCAACTACTTGCCACTGGTGCACGGGATAATATTTGTCGAGTTAGGGGCGACGGCAGTAAAAAAAATTTGCAAAGAGTACTAAAATTTGAAACCTCCAAAATCTCTTTTGTCCGTCCGTGATGCAAACATATCGTTGATTCTATTTTTAGCAACAAACCCCGCAACTGAGTTTTCATTATGAATTCTTCAATATGATATTCTTCGATTTCAAAACATGAAATGTCATGTAATACAATGCATGCAAGTATTTTTACAGCACTCTTTCTATCAAGTGTCAAAATTTCCGTCTCCGAGGCTCGATCAGGCTCTCCAACAAACGCAAACAATAGCAGCAACTTACGAGTCGCCCGAACACTCAAAATATTTAAATTTGCACGACTGGCTTAGAAGTGAATGATAAGTCCGTAGAATTCTCCTAAGTTTATTTTTTGCAAATTTGTGACAAAAAAGGAAAAAAGCAGTGTTCAATGATAAGAATCTCTATTTAATTACGATAGCACTAAGTGTCCATACGGACAATGACTAAAATATCCGATTTCTTTCCTTATTAGGCTGCTTTCAGTCTTAGCACCTATACGGTAATGCTGTTACACATGCATAACGCTGATATTTTAGTATTTGTTTTTTTTTCATTTTTAGGTTTAGCCATTCACTGATGCGCCCATAGTAGATTAGTACTTCAAATATACACAAACTCTAATAACATTATTTTCATTATTAAAATAGTAAAAGTCAATTCAAATCCACCCTAACATTGTTTTAGCAAACACAGATGGTGCAAATATTTGCCGATGAAAGCTACATTTTTTATGGTAAGTATCATGCTCATATTTTAGAAATTGCCCAAACTGACTTTGTGAAGGTAGCAAAATAACTTACGATGGAACATTAAAAAAATCATGTTCGCACCATATGGATGCATCATGCCCCTTCAAGGGTTCATGCACTTCATGTAAGACTGCACAGACTTAGCCTATAGCATGAAATCTTCTCTAAAAGGATCCAAAGGATTACTAGGATTGTAAAGCTTTATTCCGTAAAGTCTTTACTCTAGTCAAACACTCATGAAATATCTTACACCAGGACACCCCCTTCATGTCAATCAATTTTCCTTCCTCTTAGTCTTCGTTGTGTCACTTTGTCTTTGAGCAGCCATCAGAATAGCGAAATGATTGTGAGATTTCCTTAGAGCGACGTAATAAATAGGCAACAGCATTTGAAGACTATTTACGCTGAATAAACGCTATATAAATACTGGTTGTTGATATTATTATTATATTAATTATTATGATAACTTGCGCAACTTTCAAACGGCATTTTCGTGATTCCAAACCCTTCTGTTTTATTAATTGGTCACTACCATCCTTGAGGAAGCTAATTCACAAATTAATGTTTAGTTCTGATCTTACAGTTTTGTGTTATGAACAGGTGCTTGTTTCCTACGCTCCCATAGCCACTATGCTGTATTTTCTGTCTGTCTACGGACAGAACATAACAAATTGCGAATTTCTTACAGATACAACCGAAATTTGCACTTAAATTAGGTAACCCGTGGATTACTAGATGTATAACGGTTTAACTTTTTTAGGTAATAGTGGAATTCAAGTTGTTGAATCGAAATGGACTTTAGAGTTAATGGTTTAGCAATATTAAAGGGCATTTCGTGATTTCACCCTCCTGTGTTAATTCTAGTTCACGAGCTATCCCTGAGAAAAGCTTATTCACAAATTTGAGGTGATCCCGATCTTGCGGTTTGTGTTACGAGAATTGTTTTTCTTCCCACGGGTCCATGGCCACTGTGCTGTAATATCTGTCCCTTTTACGACAGAAAATACAACATTGCGAATTTCCGAATTTGCACGTAAGATAGTACACGTGGAGTAACTAAGGCTAACGGTTTTCCAAGATAATATACAAATCTTTTTTTCACGTCGGGGGGGAGGTTACGGAATCGCGAAATGCCCCTTTTAACATGTTGTTATATAACACTTAATCGTCAATTTTCACCTACAAAAATGTTTCGCGTCGACATCACTCGAGTCCGATTGCTTGTTCTGTATCCTCGGATAATTTGATGATATATTTAAACCTGCATTAATTACTAGGCCAGTGAATATCAGAACTTGATTGCCTCTGTCAAATATATATTTGCCATATGGCGCTGCTACCTGTTTAACTAAGCACATCTTTATAGTATCCTTTTGAGTTTTTATCTGTCAGAAGACGTTGGATATTGGTATTGGTTACTCGCTCTATGCAATATTTAAAGCGGATTAATAGCACTTACATTAAATCAGTACATCCCATCAAAATCCACCTTACAACACACTCTGCTAATACCATCCTGGTTTCATGGCAGACAAAAAACTGTTCGGGTCATCACATGGGGTATATTTTGTATATGGTCCATTTGTTTCAAATTGGTTTCAAATTGTTCATATAGGAATGTACAATGAAAAATTTACTTTATGTAATCAGCTCAAATGTATAGGGTGTTACACTGTAAAAAATACGGTGCAATTTACAAGTAAAAAATTACGTAAAATACTGAGAAAACTTCCAGTATTTGGCTGATATTTGGAAATACAGGAAAACAATACTGTAAATTTATGTCCATTTTCCACGGCCTTTAATTACAAAACTAAAAGTGGACGACTTAATCGAAATTTTATGAAGTAAGAAACAACAATTATAACACTACTATGAATTTTCAATTATCACCAGTAAGTACTAAACTATACAGGGAAAATACTGTAAATTTTACAGGAAAATTCTGGCAGCATTTCTGCCAACAACCCGTTAAAAATTAGCTTTTAACAGGTTTTCTTCAATTTACTGTATATTTTACAGTTTGATGTAATACATTTTTACAAAAAACTGTAAATTTTACAGTATATGCAATGTAAAACATTTGTGATAGGTATGCCTACTAAGTTAGGGTTTTCGTCGTATTTTTTTTTCCCCACATGCACAATCTCTGTAATACGCACCAAATAGATATGTTTTTTTAAAAGCGTTTTGATTAATTAATTTTTACAGTATACCTGCAAATTTACGGTAATTTGTTGGCAGAATTGCTGCAGGGGATGTTACTGTAAAAGGTACAGTATTTTTGACAGTGTATGCTGACGTCAGAGTTCGGGTCCATTTTGATGTTCGGGAAGTTCATAGAGCGGGCGGGATCGGGCCATTTTGGGTGATGATTCCCTAGGCCGACGTGTAAAAACTGGCATAAAAACGCCGAAAAAAAAAAAAAAACAAAAACAAAAATTTTTTTTTTTTTTTTTTTTTACCTGAATTGATAGCAAGATCTTGGCTAATGGTAGCCGCTAGTTAGGAAATAAACAATCAGTGCACATTTTAGAATGCATATTCGTTTCACTGCATGATAGACACCAATCCAAAGAAATGGTCATAAACGGTGCCAAACGCGGGCCAATCGTAAACGCCTCTTAAAAACACACGTTTGTTTATCACCTTTGATGAACCAGGGCTGCGATGGACTAAGATTCGATTTATTAGGGAGTAACGCCAGTGTTGTGTCGCGGATGATACATGCGCAACGATGCCGATGATAAAGGCAGCACTGGCAAGTGACCCGGATGAGATAGACAGGCTATTTGGCAGCGACTATAGTAGAGTTACCCCTGTTGACCAAGGATTTCCGCTATAATTGTTACCACCACCTACCCCCAATGTCGAACAAAATACATACATTCATTGTACATCCTTACTATCATCCCAACAGTTGAAGAATTGACCCATTTTGAGAAGGTTCTGTGCATTCAAAAACTTTTACCCACAGGATGAACTTGAATAATTTTAAGTAGCCTACTACTCTGTTAATGAATAGTGATGACCTATATTCTATAGACCTTTTAACCCAGTATGAAAATACTTACAAATGTAACCCATGATAATGTACCTTAACCCCCGGGGACACTCCCTATCTAAAGTGACGAGTGTATGTCTCCGCAGTGCAAAAGTAGGGCCTTTTAGGTAAAATATACAAAAAAGAGGGTTTCATTCCGTATCGCGTATTATCTAAATTTATTGAAAAACTGAACACATCTCCGGCATATTCTCATTCTGAAGCTACAAAGCAACAAAATTATCTTGTTACACATCGTGGTATACTATCTAAAGCAAAAGAGTGGAATCTAACCCAAAAGAGTGATTACAGGACTTGCTGAATTCAAAGCGAGATTTTCGTCTTGAATAACTTCCCCAGTCTCGGCTCTGTCCTCGGTTTAAGCGAACTTCGTTAAAAAGTTAATGCTAAACTAAAACTTGAGGACTTTCAGCTACCCCACCCCTGACTAGTATAGGATGACACCCCTGCCAACCAACTTGTCCACAGACGTGAATTCACAGGCCTCCTGGAATTAACACGAGGTAGGGAGTAAGTTGACGAGTCTATGTGTAATTTCAGTCGCTTAGCGTTTTCATCAACCGTGGACCCGAGGGAGGGTCTAGTCTTGAAAGGGAATGGGGGTGACAATGAACTTTTTCATCCGGGTTGAAAAACGTTATTTTAGTAGATAGGCTTATGTAAATTATCCCCGGGAAATTATCAAAGTAAATTTGACCAAAAATTATTCTTCAAAGGGGTGAAATTCACTCTTTTTGTGGGCCTGAAGGGGTATGCTTGACTTTTTTGCACAAAGCCAAAGTCCACCAATTAAGTCAATCAAAAATATTTGTGAATGTTTAATTTTTATTTTTAATCAACATCTATCGCAATAATCCACCCTCCTACGTTGACATATTTTGATTATAAAGAATTTACAAATGTTGCAAATCACTATAGCTTAAAATACTGTAAGCTATACTCCTGGGATTGGCGACTTAGTGGTGGTAAATCGAAACTCCCGTGAGACAATTATAGGTCTAGTCTGCACCTTAAGGATTTTCTACGTTTTATGTGGTTTGTTATTGCGATAGTGCAAGAAAGTGTTTTTTGACCTAAAAAAAGGTTTAATTTGCCATATCTACAGTCATTACTTTCAGGTTATAGCTCAGAACGGTCCCGGTCATCCTGGGGTAATTTTTCAGAGTGCTCTGGTTTTGGAAACAGTCTGAAATTGGTTTGTCTGGTAATGCATATGTGTTTTGCATTTGACATTTTAGTATGTAAGTTAGATGAAGTATAATACCCCAGATATGTAGACCATTCTGTTAGTCAGAGGTCAGAAATACCTTTCAAACGCAAACAAATTACTTTGCACAAGCGATCTGAATTTTATAATATAACACGGATTTAATGATTGTTTATGAGTTGTTTCAAGAATTTGGTATGTCCAAAACAATATTACACATATTAAAATTACACACAATTTTAGTACTTAAGATCTCTAGTGTCATGTGAGTGAAGCTTTTCATCAGGACGATGAAATGTCCTCACATTCGAAGACTCCCACATGACAGCGCATAAGTTCACATAATTCCATGTTATAGTTCCATGGCGAGAACTTAGTAATTTTGTCCATCATTTCAAGACGACAATGTTTTCCCTCGACGACCCCTAATTTTCTGCAAACATCCAGGTATCTACCACCATCAGTCTGTCGCTAATTCCTCCTTGGACCACAAACTGGAATCCCCTTTTGATTCCAACCTGAAGCTGCTGGCTTCAAGGTGCAACGAGAGATTTTAATTTCCCTAACCACATTTTCTGTGAAATGTTTTGATTTCGTATCGATTAGACGCTCATTAGATTCCCTACCATTTACTTGGTTACAGTATACTAAAAAATGAAAACAAAGGTGATTTGATATATGCTTATATTTTCATAGAAAACATAGGCCTGAATTTCGTATTGGCTCCTATACAAATTAGAAATTTCACAATTTTTGTTACGCAAATACATTTCTCTGCTTTTAATCCTTAACAGATGGGGATATTTTTTGATATAAAGCTTTACACCAGTGCCAAAATCACGAATTTTCACATTTGTTCGGTACAAACAACCTGTTTTATTTGAAATCTCTCGTGCACCTTTAAAAGACACAGCAGCACTTGCTATCAAGCTTCCCTGCGGCAATCAAATATTATATAATCCTGGCATATGTACAGCTCAAATCTACCATTATTGTAGATACAAACTACTATAATGACCTAACTGTATAGCTTTCTTTCTGGTTACTACTGCTGCCCCCTGAGTCTTTCAGTCAGAAGTATTTAACTTCTCACCAGCTGATTCTCCTTTCTAAAAATAATCATTACAACATCATAATCAATGCCTAAACATAACTAGCACGGTCAAATCAGATTTCACCACAATTTTCAATCATTTTGAATTGCATCATTTCATTCATCATTTATCAACTTCATGGGGATCCTCAGATCATGTAATCTGTTTTTGATCTCAATGCTAACAATTTGACTCAGTTTCTAAGTTTTAACATATTGGGGAATTCCCATTTCTTCTCCCCTTGTGCAATCTATCTAACTGGTGCACCTTGCACCAACGCAACACTAGGGTAATCCCCTGCTCTTTTTTTATCATGAACAAAGTACTTTTTTCCCACTTTTCCCATGATAAATCTTTTCTCAAAAACAATTAAATCAAATAATACTTTTTAATAACAAAAAATGGAGGTATTATAACACGTGAATTTAGATTTTGACCCCAATTCCGTGCTCAAATGGTGAAATGAGTGCCAAGTATCTGAGTGAATATAACCTAATTTTCCTAGTATATTGGGATCATTTAAAAAGAATCAGAGCATTCTTAGAAAATGTCTCCAAGGATGACCTTGAACACTTAATTGCACTATAATTATTAAACCATAACCCACCGATAGGGCCACTATCCTTTTTTAAATCCTTATGATATGGCCAAATTTTGCTAAGATCTCAGTACAATTTCCCCAGGTGCTATTACCTACTTTGTTATTTTGGGATTTTTCTCTCCCTGTACAACCTTGCCGATCCCTGCAAATGCATGTTTCCCGCGCTTATAAATACGTAGTGATAGGTTTTTCTCTCATATTTCTATAAGTATAACCATAAAAAAAAAAAAAAAAAAAAAAAAGAGGTATAACAGCACCTATAAATTGTTTCTGTTGCCATAATTAGTTTGAGATCAAACGATTATTTTATTTAAATTCTTGCACTAAAAGTCAAATACGATTTATATTGCAATTTTCAAAGATGTTTTGTTTGGGAATGACCCATACTAACGAATTTGTCCGGACATTTGCACTTGTTTGTCACAACGTGTGGCAGTCAAACACGCGTCCTCTCGTAGTCCTGGATATAACCAGTCCGTGGTTGTGATTGGGCATAATTTATTTTTGTCTATTTCTTTTAAACGACTGGATTCTATCGCCATTTTGGGTTGCAGAAAACGAATCAAGAAAGTTATTTGGCCTAAGATTAATTTTAAAAAACAAAAAAACCGGTTTTTAAAGGTTTTTTAAAACTTGGGAAAAAATGGGAATTGGAGGTATTCATTTGCCAAAATCTGACACACACATACCAGTGACAACTATATACATTAATAGCACATATACATAGTTTTTTTTTCCGAAGGAAAACAATATATCTAAGTTTCTAAGTAACCAAGTTCAAGATTGTTTGGAATAAAGAAGAATGTTCTTCACCTTGCAGAGGAAGTATATAGTATCACTCATAAGCACTGCAATCATTTTCATCTAATGGTCTGAATTGTCATAGCCACTAAACTCTTTACTTACAAAGAGTTGTATTCCACTGTCTTTTTGTCTGTTAATAATAGTCTGTTTTTTTTTTTGTTTATTCGTGTCACTTTCATATTGTCGAGGGTGTGTTTCCATTTGGAGGAGATGTGGTGATACCAAAATTTAAAAATCCCGAAGATAGTGGAGTAGATACATTAGTAAGTACAATAAGCGAAATCCGCATTAAAATTGATGATGCATTGTGGGTAATATCACGCCGATCACGGGTGTCCTAAAATCTTGAAAACACGACGAAGTTGTTTAAGTTTTCCAATGAACTCTGCCGTTACCACAAAAATGCCTTGCTATTGAGTTTCGTGTGCTGTTTGGTCTTTACACCTTTGTCAGATTTGTATATACTGGCAAAAATTTACTTCAAATAGAATGACTGTGGTAAAAAACAAGAAAAATCGAATGAGTTCATGTAGAGGCTAAGTTCATCGCATTGGAGAACTACAGCAACCTCGTCGTGTTGAGGACTCCTGACCTCACCCGCAAATCCGACCTGCACATGCGCAGTCAATTGGAAGTTATGATGCCGATTAGGCTTATTCTATTATTGCTGACAAACGCTTTAAAAGTGTGATATAATAAAATAAAAGATAATATAAAATAAAACATTTAAAGAAATTTTAATTTCTTGTAAAAGAGAAAAAGAAACTGCAACTTTTGGCCTGTGCTGATGATGTCGATGATGATGTTGATGCTGATGCCGATGATGATGATGATGATGATGGTGATGGTGATGATGATGATGACGATGACGATGACGACGACGATGATGATGATGATGATGACGATGACGACAATGATGATGGCGATGATGACGTTGACGACGATGATGATGACAGTGACGACGACGGCGACGACGATGATGATAGCGTTTATGTGTGTATGATTTCATTAGCCAATTCGATGTCAATTTAAAACACATTCAAAGTGCAGGTGTAATTTAGACAAAATGGAGTCAAGTTGAACATATCTATATATGAGAAAAGACGAAAGTTATATACAGCACAGTAATTGTACTCTGTAATTATTATATTTAATATAACATCATTGAACGAGCCTAGGGTTTGGGTCAATCCGACCAAAACATCTTTCTCATGTGTAATGGTAATTATTATCGTCACCAACTAACAGAGTATGCCAAATTACCAATATTAATATTGACCTCCTAAGACTTCGTGCTATAAAACTTTAATGAAAAATGATTCTATATTATTTTGTTACTTTACTTACTGCTCAGATGCTCAAGTGGCATTCGATCTGGCGTATTTTAAGATGTCCACTGTATCGTGTGTATTAGTATGTAATTTTATTATCGGTCGCGTAGTTTGTTTTAACGTTTGTTACTCATAACCCAATTTTGGCTGGACATATATTTTATATGAGTGTGACTTTAATAAAGAATTAACATATATTTTATATCAGTGTGACTTTAATAAAGAATAAAACTGAAACTAAAATCTAGTAATTTGAGTTGGCTCATGGTCTAAGTAAGAAAAGGAATAAAAATATTGAGTGGACGATATATGATAGCTTATTGTATTAGTCCTGCAGTAGGCCCATATGATCTTGATAAAGAGTCTGCACAAAATATTTTGATGGTTTCTAGGCAACATGGACCTGCTGATTCCAAATCTCGATGATGCAACTTTGTCATCCTTAAGTATTTTGAGATAGGGAAGGGAGGGGGGATAATTAACGGGGAAATTTTGTAAACATTTCATAATGGCTTTCAACCCATTTATGAACAAGTAGTATTGTCAAAAGGTGAGGTATCAGAGTAAATTCTAAACATTCGACTTTTTCAGTTATAAAATTGACTGAATAGGTAAAACATATAACTTTCTTTAAAAAAACAGGCTAGGTTTTTGTTGTGATTATTATTACTTTCATGCACTTGAATAATTCGCAAACTTTTGAATTTTTTAAACAAAAAATATATCTCAAACATGTCATTTTAAGTTTCTACCACCCTGTTTCTAACCCCTGCTTATTTCACTTTGAGGGCACAGTGTGGTCCAGTAGATTGAGCACTCGCCCCGCCCTCCAACGGTCCGTGGGTGCGAGTCCCACTGCGGCCAACGTGTTATGCCCTTGAATAAGGCGTTTTATACCTCAATTACTCTCTCTACCCATGTGTGTAAATTGGTACCAGCATTATTCAATGAGGAAGTACAGACTCGCTGTGAGGAGGGAGGGCGACCCCCCCCCCCCCCAGCAAAAAATAATACGGAGGACTGGCCCAAACGCTAAGGAAGAGAGAATGGGCACTCCGCGCACGAGCTTGCCCGGCACGACGGAACTTTACTTTATTTAATTTCAATTTCTCCGAAGGGTTCAAAGTTATTCTCTTCGACCTGAATAACATACTCATTTTATGTTATTTATCACATGCGACCTCATTTAATTTTCATGAACTATTAGGAGGATAGCGTGCGCGATCTGTTGTATAAAGCTGCAGTTGTAAAATGTACATAATTTACGAATGGAACTGCAATATGCGTTTTTTCTAATAATACATTTATGTCGCGTGTTCTGAGTAAAGATAAACTGCATTTGCCCCTGGAAAGATAGTCTTAGGTCCATCCTTTTCTTTTTGCAATTTTTGGGCGTCCCTCCCTAGTTACAATTGTTTGGACCAATCCCGGTGTGTGCTTGTTTTGCGGCCTTTAGCCATGACAAGGCTCTTTCAGGTCGGGTCATTTTGTTTTTTCAATTCGGTTTTTCCCGCTTCACAAACATCGCCATCTGCCCTTTTGCCAAGGAGTAGGTCATGAAAAAAAACATTCCACCCACCACTCCCTGAGGTAACTCGAGCATGCATGTGTTGTTTTTGCTCTCATTTTTTCAACCACTTTGTTTCATTTTGGCAGACATGTTTACCATTTATAAAAGTTATTTGGTTAATGTGTAGAATGGGCACTATGGTGCCGTGTGTGTTTAATTGCTTAATTTATATTCTATGGTATAATACAGTTACCCGTCTAAATACTAAATTTTGGAGCATTTTTGTGTATTCTAATTTTAAAAACAACAGTTCGTTACTGGTTTTTCCTCCCAGGTCCTTACCTCTTGGAATGTAGTTGGGGCATTTTGCCCTATTTCTAACCTAAATTTAATTCTATCCATTTGAGATAAACGAGCTGCAATGCTCCTGGTACAGGCAGGTCATAAAATGTACATTCATATCTAAATTGGCTGATCTTTATCACAGTTTTGCCGAGTTATTCCTCATCCAAATGTATGCTGGTCCTCCTTGGTACCGTACCTCGGAGAGTGCCAGGGTAGCTTACTCCGGTTTGTGTGTGGGTATCTTACTCCAAAAATTGATTGGGTGTAATTTAAGGGTAAATTACCATTTTGATTCGGTCAAAGAGAAGCGCGAGTATCTTACTCCAGATTTTTAGCTCATTAGGTAGTTTACTTAATTGGTGTAGCGCGAGTAGCTTACTCAACATTTTGTTTCGGTCCTTAGGTATTTTACTTAATGGGCGCTTATTTTCTAAATTAATTGCTGTGAATATTTGAGATGAGGAATTACAAGGTTTATGATCTCTAAAGCTAGCTTAAACTTATTTTCTAGTTGCCTGGTATATGTTGTAGCCAATGATGAAATAAAGTGGTTTCCTCCTCCTACTCTTGGCAGACATGCTCCACACACCTCGTATCTTGTGTTTAATCTTCTATCTGGGGGCAATGCAGAACTGCATAATGGTAATGTACGATATTGACAAGTAATGCATAATGCACAGTTCAATTCAGAAGAAGTGATTATTTTGAATATCCTTGAGCATTTTGAAATAGGGAAGGGGGGAGTAAATTAACAGGGGCAAATTTTGTAAATGTTTCACACGGGGTTGAAAGGTGTATAGACATGTTCATCTGGTTCTAAGGATTAAAAAATGGTATAGTTGTGTGTTTTTGTGTTTGCACGACAGGCCAAAAACTGCTCAAGGTCATCAAGGGGTAAACTTTATTTGATCTGATCGGTTTCAAATTGTTCGTATGCGAATGTTACAAGAAGAAATATACATACAGAGTGAATAAAAAAATCTGTGCATGAGAAACACAAAATTTGACCCTGGACCTGTTTGCTCAATTGTGACGCAGTTAATGTTTTCATTACCAGCATATTTTCGATTTTCTGTGCTGAAAAAATGACGATATTTGGTGAAGAAATAAAGTAGATAGTAAAGACCTTTCACAGCTGATCCAAAAATTTGTCACCACATTCAGACAAGTGATGGATCTGATAACCCAGCTTAACTGTGTGAATCCCATAGGAATGGGGTACAAAATAACCGAGAAAATCTTTCCATCTGCTACCTCATTCCTTCATGAAATCCTTCATTTTTTCAGCAGAGAAAGTCGAAAATATGCAGAGCATGGGAACCATCAACTGCGTCACCGTTTAGACACAGGTTCAGGGGCAAATTTATTTTGATTTTTTATGCACCTTTTTTTTTATACTTCACTTTGTATACTTATGTTAACCACTCAAAAATATCTATAACAGAGGCCAGAGAGCTGATTGCCAACCAAGACATATTGATTATAAATTATACTAATTAAAGGTCCATGCCCGACCGTAATCGACTTCGTCCTCATGGACTCTCCAACTTTTACCGGAATTGGGGTCCAAAAATCTTTGTTTCAGAAACAGCTGCATTTTTCTAAATTTATCCTCTGACATCTTGGGTTCAAAATTGTTTAGATTTGGATGGTTGAGTGAAATCGTGCCCATTGTTCGACCAATATAACTTTCCAAAGTATTCGGTGCGCTTAAATGACGTTTTAGCTTCTCATATCGAAAACAGGTGGATTGTGGGGTCAAGGTCATTCTCATTCAATCAAGAAAAAAAAAACCAAATTATATAAAATAATAAAATTAAAAAATACAACATTAAAAATGCAAACTAATCATCGTGGTAACACGCACATCCAACATAGCACAGTCCTTTTCGAAGGGCTGCTATTTTAGTTCAATCAAAAACGTAAAATAGGCCCAGATGTACAAAACACCAGGGGGGCACTCCCATCTGGAAGTGAACACGTATGTAAGCCTATTAAGACCCCCCCTTTTTCAAGCATCATTTGCCACGTCCATAATTTTGACCCCATCTTTTTTTTGAAACTTTCCACCCAAAGACCGCATATTTTTTTTAAATACCACTGTCATATAAATATTTTTTGTTTTGGGGTGGGTTTGGAAATATTTACCCAAAGACCGCTCATTTTTTAGAAAATTTTGGCAAAAATCTACCAAGACCCCATTTATTTTTGGGTTGAAAATTTGTCAATCGGAAACCACCTTTAATTTTGGGTCATTTGGCCTATATCCTCTCCCCCAAATACCTATATTTTTTCAGTCCACTGTCACCGAATGCCCCGGGTTTATCTAGCGAGAGCCTTACACACACACCCTTATCCTTTCAATATGTGAGTGCCCCCCCCCCCCCCCCCCCCCGGCGCCGGGTTTTAACAAACTTAACGTTACTAGAAAAAAGAAACACAACCGAATGAAGTTTAACACGGGTAATAAAAAAAAAAACAACAACAACTTACAACAATAACGACGAACCATGAGTTTCCAATCGCAACAATTGAGAGCGTGTCCATATGAGATTTTCCATTATCGGTTTTAAATGCTAGTGTGATTGATACACTATTTAATAAAGCGAACGGACCTGAGGAGCGCTAAGCCCCCCCCCCCCAAGATTGGATGTCCTTTTCCCATTTAAAAGATATCGTTGGATCCCACGCTTAAGTGGTTGCATAATAATTCTTTTTCAATGCTAATTTTTTTAACCAGTTTTCTTATAAGGCCAAACAATCTTGGGCAAATATAACCCCTTTCAGTGCGTGTTTGTGTATTTACTAACCTTCTTGTAGTTAACTTCTTTCTGCAAATCCTGTCATCTCCAAACACGACGTCCATATAGCCGTATCCGTTATAATATTATACAACTAATTTACCGACGGGATAAAATAATAGGTTTGCCAGTAATGAGTCCACCCCATCTAATACACTACTAGGTACACTCTGGACAAAATTGCTACAGAAGGTTTTTTCGCTCTAAAACTAACATAAAAGGATCTCCCAAACAAGATATCAAAAGGTAGAAAAAATGAAGCCTGGCAAGACATCGATTTTGCATTTTTCGTGGACGTACTCGCCAACATTTCGACAATAGCTCATAAATGTATGTTTAAGGAGATTTTCGATTTCCGTTTGTAATCTGACCATTTGTGCATGGCTATGCCCTGCCAAGATGTCTTGTAATTGGATATGTGGAAAAATATGGTCCTATTCCAAGATGGCCGCATTATTCCCGCCAAATTCATTTTGCATTCTAGATGATTTGTCAATTACAATCGGTATCTGGAAGATCTTTATTTACTTGACTTGAAACTCCATCTCTCTTAGATTTGGAAATAATGTATGCTTAGGTCCACAGTTATTTAAAAGCTACTACGCTATAGTGTATGATATCGTAAACTTTTTTCCCGTGGGCACCAGCATCAAAATACTTCATCTTACATCTCACGGGTGAATGGACAGACCTAAAACTTTTAATGAGGCCTCTCTTATTTTGAAATCTACTATCAAAGAAATTACAAGCAAGAATGGATGCAACTATGGTAAGTCAATACACCTTAGACTGTGCCCGTAATCTCTACCTCGGTGCATTTAGATCAGAACTCTGGAGCTTGACCCAGCTTTTACGCACGCTTGATTATGCAGTCTTTGTACACCCATGAAATAAAATGCCCGTGAGATCGGCACGCGGGCACACCCGTGCAAGCCCAAATCGTCCAATCTTGCACTGACAAACTGCTCATGCAACAGCTATAGGGAAATAGGATAGCAACTGCTATGGTATTTTTTCTTTCTATATCCAGCCATATCATTACTGATGGACAACCGATGTTAGTATTAAGAAATAAACCATACAAAATAATTGTCGTGGCGTACTTCTACAAATACACACAGCTTAATTCCGAAGACTCACGTGTCATCGTAAAACATAGCACAGAGACATGAGAACAATTGTCAATCACTAGCCCTCCCCCAAAAAAGTGGCATTGTAGAGACGTTTTTTTATCAAGTTAACTTCGAAATTGAGACTGAACATAACGATAGTAGAACCGATATTAGTCCGGCGTTTGCCTCTGACTGGACACTCAGTTCCAGGCCCGTACGCGGGTTGGGGGGGGGGTAAAAAAATTAAGGGGGGGGGGGGGTGGGGGGGGGGTAGCGGGTAGCTGCGGCGCACCCCCCCCCACAGTTCCACAATAGGAAAAAAGGTCCACTTTTTGGGGGCATTTTTTTTTAAATAAAGTCCAAATTTAGAGAAAATATGACGACCACATTTTGGTGATGAGTGTTCAAAACGTCCAAAACAGCACCATTTTTGAGGGGTTTTAGGTCCATTGCCAAAAAAGGTCCACTTTTTCGAAGACCCGCACCCCGTAAAATCCTGCGTACGGGACGCCCTGCTCAGTTCAGCTATGTACACCGAGTTAGCCTTTATAGTTTTCACAAAAGCAATAACCTGAAAAAAGCACAGTAAAGCCTCGTTCTAGACCGTGCTAATCCCCCGGGCTAATCTAGACCAGGCGAATAGCTACATGGTCATCTGAGTTATGCTGCAACGGATTAGACAAAACTTCGAACATTCATAACTTCATCCACCTCGATCATCAGCAGTAGATAGCATGTGTTCACAAAGCCATACCTACACGTAACACTAATTGTGGCATATAATGGCTGCTTGTTCCGAAATCACTAAACTAATTGTAGATTTTTGATCCAGCCTTCAGAACTTTAAAGCCAGTATCAGTGATCTATCCGAAAGAGTCAAAATATTCGAAATTGGTAGGAGTAGTCTAAATGTGAAGGATAAGTCTACTAATAGAATTCGCATAAGTTATTTTTCCAAATGCAATATCCCAAAAAGGAAGAAAACAGCAGTGTTCAAAGATATGAATCTCCTATCAATTACGTGCTGTAGAAAGTGTCCATAAGGACAGTAATGACTAAAATATCCGATTTTGTCTTTATTATGTCGCTTTCAGCCCTATAACTTGCAGATGCAAAATTTTATGTTTTTTTATTATTTCGTTCGATTTTCTGATTTGGTAAATCACTGCACCCTGGCAACAGGATTTTGTTTCAGTACAGTTATCATAATTGGCACATCCATTTGAGTTTTGTAGTTTGATCGTGCTTATATAAAGTTTCACAGTATATTTTGTTGGCGCACTCTTTGATTTCTCGCACTGTTGTTTAGTTTCAAAAACTCCACTTCCGGTAATCTTGAAATTCCCGGTTCGCGCATGCGTGCTGTTCCAGATAGAGTGGTAATACAGCCGTCACATAACTTCAAACCAATCAAACAAGATATGATTTCTTATGGACAGAATCAGACTTCAGACTACAGTGGCCTACGGGTTGTCAGTAGTGGTACAATACAAAATGTTCTTTCCACATTGAAATTTTGCCACAAAATACTGTCAGAGTGCATGAGTGAGTAACAAGAAGCTACAAGACTTTAAAAACGGTATTTACACGTACCGCCACTTTACGTTTAAACTGACGGCGACCGCGCATTTTCAAGTTTCGTCTTGTTTGTTTTTTTGTATGAATTATGAAGAGACTGTTTTTTGGACTGAGCCTTTGTTTCCCCCGTTAGTATTCCGAGATTCGGCGAGACTATATTCCCTTTGTCTACCTCTCCGTGCATGACTCCCCACCTGACGCAGCTTTTAACGCAACGCGTCAGGATAATAACCGTCCTTTGTGCGCGCGTGGTAAAAACGACCATCGCTTTAGGCCCAGATTCGCGTGGTTTACTGTGCGTCCATCAAATGCGGCGCTGACGTCACTGCACGGAGGAAGGGAAACGGAGTATTATACTCTTCGTCAGCAGTGGCGTAACCAGCGGGGGGCAGGGGGGCGCAAGCCCCCCCAAACAGAACCCTTGCCCCCCCTTCAGCCCCCCCAAATGAACTGACTTTTTGTACAGTGTCTATGGAGAAGGACCCAAATTTTCCCCCTCAAAAAAAGCCTTGGCACCCCTTCAGCCCCCCCATTTGCAAAGGTCTGGTTACGCCACTGTTCGTCAGTAATTCTGAAACAAAATTCTGGCTACGCGCGCGTAAACCCGGAAGTGTGCGACGAACGCTTGACAATGGGAATCCAATACACAATTCAACAGACGCGCACGTTCCATTTGTTTTAGAAATTATGACGGCGATTATAGTCCGAAGACTTTCGAAGTTGCTCTGTTGGTCGTGGGCGTGGCTAAAGTTGCTGCCAGGTCGGCTACGCGCGCGCCGCAATATTTGCATAAAAGGGGTGGAAACTATGGGTAGCCTCATGCGCGATTAACCAATGGGGAGGTGCACGGTAAATAACTCTGAACAATTCTGGTGAGGTGGCCGAGCGGTCTAAGGCGCTGAACCGTCAGCAGGGTAACTATAAGAACGATCGAGCGGCCCAGGTTCGGGTTTGAGCCCCGCGAGAGTCGGGCTTCTTGGTCATACTCAAATAGTTCCTATAAGATCGGAAATTGCATGCATAAGTGTGATTATGGAATTTCTACTTGCTCCCACCCATTGCATAGAATGTGCAGACCTGTGTATGCAGTGGGTGCCCGGCGCCTCATGGGTTCAGAGAGTCATGTAAATGGTGGTCCTGTGTTTCATTGGGGGTTCGGAGAGTCATGTAAATGGTGGTCCCGTGTTTCAGACGAGTCACCCTGAGCACGTAAAAATTGCAGACCTTGTCCAAAAGAGTAGGGGATCATCCCGGGTCTGTTACCTGCACTCACCCTAGGTTCCAGGGCAGTAGTAGTATATAGAATGTGCGTACAGTGATGGTAGTAGATTAGTTGTGATATTGTAATGTTGTGAAATGGTGAATTTGTGAAAAATTAAAAAAAAGGAAAAAAGTTATAATTACACTCCTGAGCAGTGGTGCGCCTGAAAAAATAGGCGGGAATTCCAAAATACCATACCATCTGGCAGAGAGTTTATTCTAACAAGCTTGCGCTGTTGGATTTTTTTTTTTTTTTCATTTTGGTCATGTGTCTATATGCACATGACAGCATACTTCAAATCTCCTGTGTAAAGCCAATGACTTCAGCGTGAATTTCGTATTCATTTTCTAGTCAAAATCCAAGGATAAAATTGCTTCGTTCAGACACTAAAATCTGTAGTGTATTAGGAAACGAAGTGGTTACATAGCCGTAAATTATACGGCTATATAATTTTTGCGCTAAATAGCTGTGTACACACATTCGCATTTTTAACTGAAATGAAAACTGAATGTGGATCCCTAAGCTTGGCCTGAGGGTTTAGACCCTAGGGTTAGGGTTTTTAGGGTTAGGGTCCTCCATATTTCATTAGCATGATTAGGGGCCCTACTCCATAACCAGTACTGAATAACCCCATCCACACAAAATCAAAACATTGAAAATCGGTTATCCCGAGTGTGGTTTAAAATAGGCCTACACCCCATTGAAACCAAATTTGAGTAGGCCCTACACCTTCATCCCACCCCGGGAATGACCCCAATATTATTCCGTCTCTGCTATCATTTGGCAATAGAGCTTCTAGCGCTCATGCGCTAAATGATTGCAGCTGATCCATCAGTGGCTGTTTAGCATGTACGGCTATATAACAGATTCACACAGGACAGGCTATTTGACCGTATACGGCTACATAATTCTGCCGCTATATAGCCTTACATATATGGCTATATAGTGGATTCACATAGGACAGGCTATTTGACCTATACGGCTACATAATTCTGCCGCTATATAGCCTAATTATACGGCTACGTAACCACTACCATTAGGAAAAGTTCACCGCTACTCGTAGTCTCATTACAGTCGGGCTATGATTAGTTATGCGTGCCTAACCTAGTACTCAATGATCAAGCCATTTACTGTATCAACCTGAGCGTAGCTTTTTAAGTGTATTAGACTATACGTTGCCGGGAAAAACCTACCAAAAAAAATTACACGGTGAGGCTTGCAGAACAAGGCTACGACCTGTTCGAGCTATTACCCATGTTACCCGAGCAGTTATTGAGTGGGATTAGAGTTAACAGTCTGTTTAGAGCCTACACGGGTTGTGAATATTGCAGCTTCGACATAGCACAGGGCCATAAAAAGGTCCCTAATGCAGCGGGCACACAGCAACCCGGGACAGGGTGTCAAGTTCGATGTTGTATGGACATGGCACATATCGCAAGCCATAAAGGCCATAACGTATTGCCGCAACGCGTTGCGACATTTCGGCAACGCGTTGCGAGAAAGTAGCAACGCGTTGCGGCGTCGGCCAATTAGAATGACGAATTTCTGTGACGTATTTTAAAAATTAGACCCACAACGCGTTGCAAAGTATCTAGCAACGCGTTGTGGAAACTCACAAAGCGTTTGCAAGCCTCACAATGCGTTGAGAGCCTTCACACCGTGTTGCAAGGTCCACAAGCCATAGGGTCATAACGTTTTGCCGCAACGGCGTTGGGAGAAAGTAGAAACGCGTTGAGACATTTCATCAACGCTTGCGGCCTCGGCCATCAAAATCATGAATTTCTGTGACGTATTCAAAAAATAGATCCCAAACGCTTGGCGTCAAACGTTATGACCTTTATGCCTTCACAACTGTTGCAAGCCTTCACAACGCATTGCCGCAACGCGTTGTAAAGGTTTTCAACGTGTTGTGAAGGCGGCAACACGTTGGATATATATCTTTTTGTGAAATAAATCCACAGAAAGTGATTGGCGACAACCGCACTTCGTTGCCGAATTTCGCAACGGCTTTGTGACTTTCTCACAACGCGTTGCGGCATACGTTATGACCCTTATGCTTGTGGACCTTCGCACGCGTTGTGAAGTTTGCAACTCGTGTGAAGCTCGCAACCTTTTGTGAAGGTTTGCAACGCATTGGCAAAGTTATCTAGCATGCGTGTTGTGGTTATTTTTTGAAATTCCGTCACAGAAATTTCATAGAAAAAATTTTTATTGGCCTACACCGCAACGCGTTGCCGAAAGTCTCAACGTGTTTGCTTACTTTTCTCGCAACGCGTTGCGGCAATAACGTTATGGCCTTTTTGGCTTGCGATAGACCATGGGAATGCAGAATAAGTTAAGCTTATTTCAAGAGTTGTTTGGACTCATTTGCATGCATTTTTGTGGGCCGCCAGCTAATATCTGGCAGGACCACTTGCATGCCGTTGTGCGTGTGTATTTGTGGATTGTGTGTTTGGATGTTGTGTGTCCAAATTGTTAAGTTTTTTTTTAAATTGACCTCATTCTTTAAAAGTTTAACTTCATTGAAACTCAAACTCCTGTCAGAGGTGCACATGGGATCCTCCATAATGTTGAATGCGGTCAAGTCATGTTGAACCGGTCAAAGGTCCATATGTGATGTCAAGTTGAAAAATGGGCTAAAAAATGTAAATTCACTAAATTGAAAACTGGAAGTTAAATTGGAACCAAGCTTTTGTCATATGTGCACAATGAGATCCCTCATATGTGGGTGGATCCGGCAAAATCAATCGGAATTCGCAAATATTGATTTTGAGATATAGCCCAACAAAGGAGAAAATGTCTTTTGTTTTCCTATTGATTTTGCCACCCTTCACTGATTATCTCTTTGGAATTAATGGTCATTTTATATGGTGGGATTTCAGCAAAATGTAGCTTTTTAATTGGTGCCTACAGTTCAACATTTTGGGAAAAGTAACATCGCATCTGACCGACTTCAGACTCACCTTTTGCTTGATCCATCACATATGTTTATGAGATCAAAGGTCACGATGCCAGGGTCAAAGGTCATGGGCGGCCCACAGTTATATTCTTTGTAATATAGCAAGCGCGAATGCCGAGAACCGCGAAATTCAGTTTCTTTCATTGCATGGCGGATCAGGATTTGAAAAATGTCAAAATTACCAGGGGCTGAAAAAGGCTGTACTGGTCCAAAAATATCTCAAAATGGGCTGATTTTTTGCAAGAATTTGGCGAATTACGGGGAGGTGCGCTCGCGCACCCCCCTTGGATCTGCGCCTGCTAATGCAAAATAATATAGTCATTAATTGCATCATTTTAAAATTTTTAGAAAATTTGAAAAAAATAAAGACACTATGATATCAGTGCTCCACCCAAAAGAGTGAACATATTTGAAATTTGCGGAATTTGAAGGATGCAGGCAAGAAAAAAAAACAGTTTTGTCTCGGAAGACCGCGCGCATTATGTTTAAAAGTGGTTTTTGACCGCATAATTTTTTTGTTAGGTTTTTACTTCACTTGAAATTTTTTTTGTAAAAAATTTCAGAAAACAAAAG
>JAMKCH010015854.1:0-23855 GCA_023653785.1 Ophioderma brevispina
GGGGGGGGGGGGGGGGGGGGGGGGGGCTCGGCTTCTGAGCAGGGGGGATTGCGCCCCCCTGCCCCCGCTGGTTACGCCACTGAATATAAGCATATAATGAGAGCATGTGTGGTCCAGTGGAAAAGCGCAGGACTCGTGATCATTAGACCGTTTAAATTTAAAGTGACAGGAGGAGATTTTTTTGAGGATACGAATTTCTCTCAAATTGCACTGAATCAATTGTAGACCACCTACCAAGAACGTTTCCAAGGTTTATTGGACAAACAAGTACAAAAGAAAACCGCAAACATTGTTATGAGCTTGCCTGATATCCCAATCGTTCCCATAGGAAACCATGCTTTGACAGATTACTAAATCGTCATCTTATTACATAAAGACGGCGTATTCGGCTTATTTTCACTTCAGGTTTAATCTAATACACTGGTAAGCATTCCAAATATGCGAAAAATCCGGGTTCTAAAAAAATTGAGGGCGCTTCTTTCTGGAAATGTCCTCGTGTCTCTTTAAAATGTGAGTTCGAGCCCCGCTGTGGCCGATGTGTTGTGTCCCTGGGCAAGACACTTTATCTCGCTTGTCTCACTTCACCCAGGTGTAAATGGGGAGCTGTTAGGGGTAGTCACATGTGCGCCGTTATAATTGGCTGTCAAATTTTCAAAATGTGATTTTCCTAGTGACAGCGGAACTATAAAACGCTTTGAGACTTAGTTGTATAAAGCGGTACATAAATACCAATGCATTCATTTTTTATTTATACAATTACCCTTTGTTTTCATTTTAAATTATTTCTGTAACCAATAAAAGGTAAGGAATCTATTCAGTGTCTGATCACTACATACCACAAAAAATAGGGATGACTTGAAATCTCTCGTTGCGCCTTTAAAAGTAAGGATAAGGTTTTAGAATTCTCATAAGTTACTTTTCCAACTGAAGAAGTAGCAGAAAAGGAAGAAAGCAACAGTGTTCAAATATACGACTCTCCATTCAGTTACGGTGTTGTAGTATCCTTACGAACAGTAATGACTAATACAGGGTGTCTCAAAAAAAGAGAGAGAGAGAGAACCCTCAAAGCGCACTCTATTTCACGAAGGGAAAAGAGTAAACCTTACAAATTAATACACATCTGAAAAGTGCATTTCGTTAGGTTTCCGACACCGAAAAAAATCTTTCCAAAAGGACAAATTGACCGAGTGAAAATATGTACCACTTTTTCATTTTATCCACGGATTGTTACTGTTTTAGTTTTCTTTAGACAATACACATTCTCCAAGCACATATTCTTTTGTTTGTGGTTTCTTTTCTTCTTGCGACAAAGGTTAGTTCTGATATTGAAAAGGTGGGGTTATTAGAAATTCCAAGATCTTACCTCATTCGAGCATTCTTCTTTACTGCACTGCTCTGCCCTCCACTTGGTTGCCTCTAAGACGGATGCAAGCTTGCACTCTCTTTTCCATTTCAATAATCGACTTTCTGAAGCGCTCGATGGTCAGCGCGGGTATAGAATCAGTACATGATTCATTCTCTCCACTGGTTAAGTTTAGAAACTAGGTAAGATAGTCAAATTATCAATTATGGTCGACACAACTTCATTGATGTCGACCGCAAAACCTTATTGATCAGATCTCGGCATAAGAGAATTAGGTCTACAGGTATGTGTGTGGCACCTAAGATCTCTTTTCGCGCATGGCCTGCAGTTCTTAAGACCCCCAATTTATTGAGGCATTTCTATCCAGTTCTGTAGAGTCCTTTTTCAGTAAAACCTTTCATTTTCACCCTGAATCCAGTCCAGAAAAATGTGCAGAAGCGTTGCCCTAACTTTAGTTTCCATTTCAGTTCCCAAGATAAAAATACTAAAAATAAAAGATAAAAAAATATTATTTTGAAATCTCTGAGTCTTCCTTTAAATATACATTTCTCCGAACATTTTCCCAAGAACTCTTAAAGATTGGAAGAGTTTGGGCACCTGAAGCAATCCCCGACATCAAAGATCACATCAAAGGAAGGCACAGATCACGAATCTGCAATAAATATTAGCTTCCGTTCGCACATGCTCTTCCCCGTTCGTCTTATTCCACCGGGGGGCACTTCCGTATGTAAGGCTGTTAAGATCCCCATTTGCAGCATCGTTGTGGCACCCAAAGACCCCATGTTTTTTTTTTGAAAACTTCACCCAAAGACACTATATTTTTTGAAAAATTTTCTACTGTCACCCATAGAACCCTATTTTTTGAAAAAAATTGAAAATTTTCTCCCAAAGACCTACTTTTTAGAAAATTGTGCAAATATCTCACCCAAAGACTCGATTTTTTGGAACATTTTGCAAATTTGTCACCCGATAACCCCTTAGTTTGGGTCAATTTGGCTGTCTCTCACCCAAAGACCCATACTTTTTGGAGTCCTCTGTCACCGAATGCCCCAGGGTTTGGAAGCGCCAGGTTTACACCCATATCCATTTCATATATGTGAGTTCCCCGGGTATTCCACCAGTAATGTTGAAATGTATTCATCCAGATCCAGATTGGTACAACTTACTCTCTCAATGCAAAAGAGTGAATTTTACTCTTTTAGAGCGACTATTAGGGTCCATTCCAAAAAGGGTGAATGTTCACTTTCAAAGAACATGCAATTAAAATGTTTGATCATTTTTTCTCTTGCTAATTTGCATAACTATATAATTATTTTGAATTATCAGGAGTAATTTGACCCTAAAATACTCTTCAATATATTTGAAAGGTGTGAAATTTCGCTCTTTTTGGAGTGGGCCCTGAAATCACTCTAAAAGAGTAACCTACTGTTAACGCTGCCACGGGTACTTAAAGCCACAAGCCACAATGGGTATTTTGTCTCTAAATTACTAGTCTTAGGTCATGTCAACAATTTATGGTTCTTTGTGAAAAGCAGACACTAAAGCATTTTAAAGCGGTCTTGAACATGTTATTTACGACTGTGCTGTGTTGTTTACTAATAAAAGTCGGACCCCGAATCTTATTAGTACTAAGCCTTTTTTTACAGTAATTACACCTTGCTAAATATATGAAGTTCTACTTTTTGCTTCATTTTGTTAAATGTAATCTGTGCTTGCAAATGTATTTTGTATTTAAGTACTGACGGCCTCCTGTTCCTTGATCTGAGTTCGCATGTTGTTAGGTGCATACAACCAACACACCCCAATTGTGGTGTTTGTTATGAAAATTGCTCCTCCGGAAGCAGTTAGCCCTCTTATTCATGATTCATTTGTACAATGTTTTTTTTGTCTTTGTTCATTTTATGTGGATGCACCACTGGTTAGGTGTGTACCTCTGTTTAAAAAAACGTATTCCAAAAATATCAAACAAATTACAGCAATACGGAGTGCAAACCACAAACCAATTTGGGTGCTTTGATGTGGGTCGGTCATGCATGGTGTTCCCATGAATCACATATGCCCTTGTCCATTATTCATACCAAAAAAAAATCAGAAATAACCCTTACAGCGGAGTTGATTCTTAGCTCCAACGGTTATGATATAAGCAAATATTCCTGTGACAACATATACAAAATTCAGAATTTGTCGTCAAGATTTCGCTTTTACGCAGGCAGTAACGAAACATTAATGACCTTCGCCGCCTGCTTTTACGTGTTCAACCAATGGCAACGTCTAAAATTGAGTTTTCTTGGCCGCCCTCCCCTGGCAAATAGAAGCGATCATCTCACGCCACCACAAGACTACCCGTACCCATTCAGGAGTTGCCAAAAGACCCAATAGGACCGTAATCAAAATGTGTATAGCGCCATCGTGTAACAGGGAAAGTGAACGCAAAATTTCGACATGGCGAATGTATGGAAGTAAACATGATCTACTTGTTCCATTGTTAATGCCCGTTTTTACCTCATTTTCGGATATATATCATCTCGGAGTTTGAGTTCCACTGGAATATATTTATGTGACGGACAATATAATTTGCACCAAATAAAATATGACAGAGAACGTGGAAATTCCGAGGCAGGAATCACTGGTTGGTCCGGAGATAGAGAACCCGTTCGTACACAAGTTTGAGTTCACAGTATGGGATTACATTCGAGTGAGTAGCATGTCTATCTAGAGACTAGACACATACTATTACTGGCAATTGGAAACGAGTTGGTATAATGATCGGGTTGATAAGGGATAGTGAATTTGCCGGCCTTGGTTACATCCGACTCTTTCTAATCGAGTAGGCTGTGAATTAGCTGAGCACAACTCAAGTTCAATGTCAGACCAAAAATACATACGTGTGGCCTGGGTAGTGTACGACATGTACATTGTACATGTGTCTATATTGCATTGCCATTGGATGTAATGCTAAGCCTAACTAAGTCTAAGGGACCAGAGCTGTTCCTATACTTTGTTTGGTCTCGAGTTTGGGGGTGACGTCATGGCGTGACTTTGCATTCGCTAGCGTTTGGATTGCGCCACCTTTGTTCGTGTGCGTAAATGCTGCAATTCCAAGGTCGACGTGTGTGTTTCTCGGGTGCAAAACCTAACACGTGCAGTGATGTCACCCCAAAACTTTGCGATCGAACAGAGTATAGAGGAGGTGTAGGGGGTGTGACAACCCCCTCTGCCATATGGACATTTTAAATTAATGAAAAAAAAATTTGGTTACTTATTTTGTGGAAGATATAAAAAAAAAAAAAAATTAAGATAACATTTATATTGGCCCCACCCCTCCTCAGATTTTTTAACCCCAAAATAGTATTGGCTTGCTGGCAAAACTGTCCTTATGCCAAAACAATTTCAAAAATTCACCTAGATAATTTACCCAGTGAGTGTGCAAATTTTTGAAATTGTATCAGCAAATTTGGGCAGTTTTGCTGGCAACACCCCCCCCCCTTGAAACACACAGATCGAATCTGTGTTAGTGGGATATATTACCCAACAAAGAGGAAGGTGTATTAAAAACCACTGTATACTCTCCATTGGCAGTGTGGACACCAAATGTCAATTGTTTACATGCCTCAGTTTTCCTAAGTAAAATATGAGTCCAACTTACCTAGAATCGCATAGACATGATACCACATTTAATCCAAATGCATCCGAAGATTAAAATTTTGTTAATGCTCAATCATGAAAATCAAGAGAAATTGGAAATTGTGCACACAGTTTCAGAAGTTCCTGTGTTATAGGGCGCTTGCACGGCAGGTCAATAGGTTATCTTGGCCAGACCTGCCTCCAGAACAACTCAAGCATGCAGAGAATACAAAGGAATCACCTGTAGAAATAGCTGAAATGTTCAGGTGAACCAGGTGCACGCATTGTATTCTTCGCATCCTTGGATGATCTGGAGGGCAAACAAAAGTCCATTCAATGTAATTTACCTTCCGTGCAAGGGCCCTATTATTGACATGAGACAAAGGAAGATGTCAAGCAAGGAGCATTTTCTCACCCCAATCAATATTGGGATAACTATTGAATGGAAGGTCAATCATGTTGTTTATGTATTAGTGTGCAAGAGTGCACACACAATATTATACTTTGCATTTAAGCATGGCATGACATAGCAATGCTGTGTTTGTAAACAAAAAAAGATGTATCTTGTGAGTCTGTGGATAGACAGACTGAGACTCATATTATATGGGAGTACCATTGAAAATGGTCTGGGAATGCCCCTGTAAAGGACCGTTATTATTTGTGAGGAAGGGGGGGCTGGGAAAAATATAGGTGGATCCGGGATTATGTTACTCTCATTGAACACATGTCCAGCTGAAACCATATCATGAAGTTAAAGGGGGGGGGGGTGCGTTCCCATTTAAGAGATGGTTGTCATCTTGAATTTGATGAGTTATTTATTTATTTAATGTCTTTCGTTATGGCTGGAAACTCTTCAATACAGCGGGTATGCGTCTCCCAAAGGTCCAGATTTCTACAAAATACAAATGAAACTATACAATAATATGATACTAAAATAATCTAAAAGAAAAATGACAAAAATATTTTTTTTTTAAGTATTTGAAATATGCATGAAAATTGCAGTGTAATGCCTACACCAAAATTAAAGTTTACTCTATAACACTCAGTAATGTTATGGTCATCTACAATCAAGTTATCCAATTGAAGTCTGCCATCATTTTGTCTATAGATTGGAGTCCTGATGTCTGCATGGAGCGGATAACACGAGAAAGTTTATTAGCAGTGTTGAAGATGATGATGGTGATGAGCGGTTAAATTTGACCATAAAGGACTACAATAGTCAAAATGTGGAGGAAAAACCAGGGCTTTTGCTAATATAACTAACTGTATTAAAAGAAGAAAATATTTAACTCTACGAATTACACTATACGTTTGAAATATTGAGACGACATATAATTAGTGCACTCAATGACAGATGGGAATCAAATACACTGCCTAAAGATATTGAACCAACGGTGCATGTATTGGTGGAAAGTGGGCCGTAAGGGATTTTGACATAATGATCATACTGCAGTGCATACCGACAATCATGTGAATGAGAATGTATACCGTCATACGATGCTACAAGTTTTGAGTGAATTTGATTTGCGAAACTATCTTTTATGCTTGCCCGAAATAGTGGCTGCACCCGAGTTCCAGTAATGTAACTTGCACTACTCTTAAGATTGGGACGTTATCTTGGCGTCAAGTTACATTCACAGCCTATGAGTTGGAGTTCAAAAATAAGGCTCATGTGAAGTCAACTTACAAAAATGCTGCTTTAAAACTTACTTAAATCACTTCTGACGCTAAATCAAGGATGTGGGTCTGTTGTATGGTAAGTCGCCCACCAGGATGATTCCTCAAAAAACATCAAAAACAACAATAAAATTTCCTTTGAATTGTAAAGGTGGCCTCAATAACGTTACCTTCTATTGGTGACGAGATTATAAATAAAGTTGTAATTTATACAGTAACCAAAAACACGTCACAGGGTCGACTCCAACAACACATCCTAATGGCACTACAAGGCACTACAAAAGTATTTCCTGAAGTCCCACCGGAAGGTTGGCCTTATCCCTCCAACGAAAAAAACGGAGGAAATAGCGTTGAAGTCCATCAGCATGGGTCTCCAGTCCCTTTACTGCGATTGCTAGTGGCCCCGTGCAATGCACAGCAATGGGTGTCCGAGGGGGAGAACTGTCCACCAGCAAATCGCAGCAAAAAGGTGAAATAGTTATGAAGGTCCGAAGACATTTCCCTCAAGAGGGCAAAAACCCAATTGCTTTCAATGCTAGTTGACGTCTTTTCCCTTAGAGACATATTGCGCAAGACGAAAGCTATTGCTTCGCGGTGTTTTTTTTTTCGCTGGGAGGGAAAAAAGTTACCGGAGTGGAAAGGCATAATTGCGGGTATTGCCATTGGGATTTTAGGAGAATTTTGTATTGCCATCTATTGCTGTTCTACGGGTATAGCGGGCAACCCCGTGAATCGTGTTAGGGTTAAGAACAAAATTCAGAAATTAATATAATGTACTTTTTGTTGTTGAATTTTTGCATTTTAAAAAAAAAACAATGTCAAATTTAGAAAAGAAAAAGTTGGCGTAAAAATCGGAGTGGACGGGGACGAGAAACACAATTTTACTTAGCCTAAGATAAAATAGGATAGTAATTGACCGCTTATACAGGGGAATACAATCCAGGGATGTGAGGCCATAAAATGGGTCTATTTCAGAATTGACCCCGCTTTACAGCTGATTTTGATCCAGAGAAGGAAATTTCCCATTTTTTAAAGATTTTCTAAAATTTTTGGAAAATTCCTGGTAGCTCTAAGCTACATGTAGTTGACCAAATGTTGGAGACAAATAGGTTCCTGTTTACTTGTTCATCCCAAATAGGCAAAAATTTCACACTGCGAAGTTGGCGGCGAAATTAGCAGGTGCAAACAGGCAGCAACCACTACTGCATCAAGCGCGGTGCGGAATATACGTGCGACGCACGTTGTAGCAAGAGGCACGTGTGGAACACAAAATTACTTCCCAAGGACAAAGAAACAAAAGACAAATAATCCTTGCTAGTAGGTGATGAACAAGTATATCCTAAGTTCATACCTTCTTGATTGCTCAGATAAAATTGTCTTTCTCATTTTCTCTTTCTGTGCTTTTAAGATGAGCATTTAGGTCAGTCAAAAATAGCACCAAATCAGATTTATATTAGCTTTCTCAATATTAGCGTTGGACTGGTTCACCGCCAAACTAGGATTTATTGGAAGAACAGAAGAAGATAATCTAAAACCAATGACAGGATGGAGAAGGTAAACCAAAACAACACGCACTATGAGTTACAATAAGCTCATCTACCAAGGACACAGTTCAGTGGGTTGTACTTGTACATACATTGACATGAACTGAGCTTGTGTTATTTGGGTATCATATATCATACCCAAAATCCAGGGGTGTATTTTCTAAATACATTGGTGAATGAAAGCTACTGAACTGTGCCAAGGGAATTGAGATTTTACTAGCTCATAGTGATGATCTTTGCAAAATTGTCCAAGGAGTCTATAAAGTAGCATTGTGCTCAGTGACTTTACTACATTGTTAGGCCTAACAAAAATAAATTTTGTTTCTGGTAACATGCCCTGAAATATTTGGGATGGAAGGAAGGAGAAAAAAATTATTTTTGAAAAAAAAAAATATGTGTGGAGTCTATGGAGTCTTGTCAAAATTCAACAAGGAAGACCTAATTTTTTCCCCAAAGGCATGAAATTTTTAATTTGACACTAAAAATTAGGGACAGAAGGGTTACCGGAAACCAGATTTTATTTTTACTTGGCCCTACTTGCCCTATTTTAAGATCGACACATTTGTGATTGTCAAAGATATTCAGGCACAAAATACTCTCCTAATAATTAAAAATTCCTCCCCTGTAACAGCGATGTACTATGGCCAACACTGAATAGTTCTGTTCATCCAACTAAAACATCAGAATTTAAAATGTCTGTTCTTTGAAATCAGCTCAGCACAAAAGTATGAAAAATTTGGCTTATAAAGTTTGTTCTGAAATGTTTGTGTCTAGGCCTATATAACAAGATATTGTTGGCCAATAGTGCTCCTGGTACATAGCATTATTTATTAGTGTTTTTTAAGCATTCATCCAGGATCACTATTGGTTAACAATATCTCCAAGTTGCGGCCTACTGTACATAGCCATTTCCCCATTCCACCTGGGACCCAAAGAATCTTACTGCCATGTTAGGAATTAAATCAAATGAAGTGAGTGTTTGTGTAAAAAGTGTGGTCAGAAAGGGGAGGAGGAAAAATAGACAGTGGTAACAGGAAGATTTATGTTGTTCTTCAATCATCAATGTACTTTGTGGTTTGATTTTGGTTTGGGTGGGGTGTAGCTTCTATTCTAAAAACTAACCCCAATATACCAAATTTGATGAAAATGAGACATAAAATATGCTAATTAGGCAATGGTCTGGATTTTTTGGGAAAAAAATCAACTAGACCTAAATTAACATTATTTTAGATTTTGGAGAAAATTTGGAAAGACTCCTCCCCTTCTATAACAAGTTTATGTAAAGCCTTGAGAGGAAACTGATGGTAAATGAGGACTCATTTCAGTGTCCTTAAATTAATGAGGAAGTGTCTGTTTTTATGCTGTAGAGGTAATACTAGGGCCCGGGAGAATCTGTGTTTAGAAAACCCGATTTCCGCGCGTGATTTTCGGCAAATCCACATTTTTTCCGCACACCAAAAAATCAGTATTTTTTTTTTTTTTTTTTTTTTTTCTATTCTAAAAACTAACCCCAATATACCAAATTTGATGAAAATGAGACATAAAATATGCTAATTAGGCAATGGTCTGGATTTTTTGGGAAAAAAATCAACTAGACCTAAACAAGTTTATGTAAAGCCTTGAGAGGAAACTGATGGTAAATGAGGACTCATTTCAGTGTCCTTAAATTAATGAGGAAGTGTCTGTTTTTATGCTGTAGAGGTAATACTAGGGCCCGGGAGAATCTGTGTTTAGAAAACCCGATTTCCGCGCGTGATTTTCGGCAAATCCACATTTTTTCCGCACACCAAAAAATCAGTATTTTCCGCGCCAAATCCGCGCTGAAAATGTGCCGAATCGGCATAATTACGCACCTAAAGGGTCCTGGTAGACAACCATATCCATGCTACATAAGTGTAAATAAATCAATCAATCGATCATTTTGATGAAAATATGGAAAATTGTCGCCTATAATCCGTGATCCCAGCCGATAATTCCGTACCCGACGACCTCTTTAAAACTACGAATAAAAGACCCCAAATATGCCGCAAGAGTGTCAATAATATCAGCACAGTGACAACTCTAAGCACTTATTTAGCGCTTTTATGTTCTTTCCCGATTGAGTATTTACAATAAAGCAACTACCTTTAATTGATTAAATGGATCAATCCAAACATTTACAGTAAACAACAGTTCCATTCATATCCATTCATTCATCCATTCGTAATACAAATTACAGGTAAATTCTTTAGATTGAAGTAGGAATGATTCAATTTCCAAACCTGAATATTGTTTATTAGTTATTTTGATGATAGGGTTTTCCTTTTCTATGTTAACCCCTTGGACGCTACCACCTATGATACAATCTGTCTGATTGGCTCATTACAGGACACAACATAAGATAGCCCTCTGAGTAGCCAATCAAAATAGTGCTTTTGTGTAAACCCAGAGGGTGTATTGAGTCCATCCCACAATGCACCAGTTTTCCTTTAAAGAATTATGTTCAAGTTGTAAGAATTATCAAACAAAACTTAAGAAAGGTTTGAAAAGTAGGACCAAATCAATTTCAGTGAAAAATGTCTGTTCATGATGTTGGTTATTAACACCCATTACAGAATTTTTAGTCTGATTCCAAGGTTTCCACACCTTGTAACTTTTCTAAAAAACATTTTGTTCAAAAGTAATGCGAGATTATTGGTTGAAAAAACCCTTAAAATGCTGTTAACAAAAAAATCTGAATTTTTCACCCCGATGCAAACCCAAACGATCAGGCTTGCAGAGTTTGACTGGAGCATGCAGCCAATGGATCTGGATCCAGATAGGGGGCTTTGGAGCATGTAGTCCCCCCTCTATTGCAGTAATTTTATTGAATTCAATTGGCAAATTATATTTCAGGTTGAACTCAGTCTCCCATTGATTGACTAGAGTGCAAAAGTTAAAAAACTATTTTGAGGGCTGCTCAGAATGAGCTTGCCAAAGTCTGTTAGATATTTGATAGACATTGTGATCAGTGTAGCGTTACTCAATTCTGAATTTGAAAAAATGAAACTCTGACCAACCAAACCCTCCTGAAAAGCCGAAACTCATCGTACATTTTCCAGCATTGTTTTTAATTTCAAAAAGAAAAAAGCAAGCCAATAACGAGCTCTAAACGATGCTGTGAAGCATGGCGAGGGAGGTTGGAGGGAATCAATGAATATTACATGCCTCTGTAGTCTGTTATGACGGTAGTTTCCTGGTGTTCAATTACCTGTAACAAGCATAGGCTTGCAGTAAGCAGTGTTATGAAGGTGGTAAACATGATAACGTGATTTTAACTGATAATACAAAAAATATAAAATCTAATACCAAAGTAATATTAAACAAAAATTAAAGGTCCATGGCCGATCGCTAATAGCATCCTCCAGGGACCCCAGATTTTATCGGAAGTGGTAAAAATGTGGTGTCAGAAGAAAGCGTAATTTGTCTATTTTACCCTGTGAAATCTTAGGGATAAAGGATGTTAGATTTGAATGTGATGAGCGAAAATATGCTCCATTTTGGTTGACCAATATTACCTTTACACAGTACTCTATGGGGATTACAAAATCACGTTTTTAGCTCTCACCTCAAAACGGGATGAAATATCGGCGTAAGACTTTCCAGATAGCATTTTGTGGTGAAGGCCATTCTATCAGAATGAAAGATTTATAGACTTAAAATCAGGCCATCCCTCTTTAAAACTTCAGTCAGTTAAAATTATTTTGTCTGTCTCATTTTACTCAATTCAGATGAGGGCATTGTATCTTATCAACAGATATTAAATGAGTGGAAACAGACATTAAAGCGACATAATGGCATAAAAAAATATTCAGACATAATGAAAAGGACCCTTACTGAAATCACTTCCACAAGTTTGAAAACAATTTGGATGTTTACATTCTGTAAAATCAGTAAAAACAGGAAAAGTTCCAGAGGGGTAGGTGGCAGTTCGTGGCAATTTCTGGAAAAAGGATGCTGACATTACTGCCAGCATTTACCAAACTTGAAAAGCATGCTGTCATCAGCTCACAGACCATTGCTATTGTATATGTGCTAATCCCGGCTAATCCATCTTTCACTTGCCAGATCAATATCTTACTACAAGCCTAAAGTACAATGCCTGAATCCTGGTCTGAATGCTTTTGAATTGTGTCACAAAACATTCTAGATACACTGTAAATTCTGTCAGGGATGTCAACACCTTGGTTTTCTGTTCCAGAAATTGCCACGAACTGCCACCTCCCCCTCTGAAACTTTTCACGTTTTTACTGTTTTTACAGAATGTAAACATTCAAATTGTTTTCAAACTTGTGGAAGTGATTTCAGTAAGGGTCCTTTTCATTATGTCTGAATATGTTTTTATGCCATTATGTCGCTTTAAAGGCACATTTAGAGATTTCAGTTTTATGTACTAACGTGAACACGTCACACTAGCAAAAACCAGCACTATTTTGATTGGTCACTTGGAAGGTAATGTCATGTAATGAGCAAATCACGGATAATGTAAGAGAATGGTGGTATGGTTTACACAGAGATATAGAAGAACTATTTTGATTGGTTACTCAGAGGGCTATCTCATGTTGTATTCTGTAATGAGTCAATCAGACAGACTGTATCATAGACCTAAAACATATCAAACCCATCATACTGTGACCATCTGTGCACAGACAAAACCTGGATCCCTACTTTTTCACAGAAATTGTCTCCGTGTTAAAAATAATCTGTTATTAATAATTATCCTATTTTAAGCTTAGTCTCTTATACAGAGGACTCCACAGAAACAACTTCCTTGAAATAGAACAATGCTTCTTCAACCAAAATAGAGGACTGTTTATTTACATTTGGAAGAAAATCACTGATACCACTTGGCTCTAAAAATGATGTTGATCAGCATGTGCAATTCGATACTATATTGTGTTCAGTATAAGATGAAACATGACCTTTGATAAAGTAGATAACACAAAAGATGGCCTAGGTCATAATGCAACCCTAGGGTAAATATACTATAGTAGCTATAGTGCATTTTGTACCAAATTGGAGCCTCTTCTCTGACAAATTGTGTAGAATATAAGTGGCAAAAGAATGGGGTCATGTTCCATCTTACACTGGACAGGGTATAGAATTTTGGTCTGAAATAGCAAAATGAAATATATTTATAATAGGCGTTATGAATGTAGCTTTGTGTCCAATATTGCTACACAAAGGAAATATACAATTACTTGCTAGAAGAAATTAAAATAAAATACTAATTATAATAAAAATTTTACATCCTTTTTATTCTGAAATTGATTACGTTCCTACCCTTCTCCACAATATCTCTTTCATATGCATCAATCATACACCCGGCCCTTAATGCATAGTACATCTAATGCTGCAATTTTTTACACAGTGATGTCACACTTAACATCAACTGTGGGGAGTACAGCATACACACCATTGATCATTTTACACTCTAGAATAAGCTGCAGATGTTTGACATTGATTTCCACATGGCACCCAGTGATTCAGCCAATTGTTAATTACCATGCTTGTAGTAATAATACCGCTACTATGGCATGATCTAGGCATTTCCCGTCGCACCATTTCACACCACTCAGCGACAGCCAATTGCAGTCAAGCTTCAGCGAATCATTCAGGTGTAGGTTCACAATGTCTGCTTCAAAAGCCTGTAGTCAAAGGGAAGGGTGCAGAAAGATAAAGGAAATTTATTTATTCGTTTTGGGTGTGTTATGTTCATGTGAAAGAAACATGTTCAACTAAAATCTCTTGATCAAAAAGTGGAATAACATTTAACTTTCTACTGATATGCCATTAGATTTAATTGTTAATTGTTTGTGCCAAACTTGCTTTTGAAATACTTGAAAACTTTTGTATTAAAGGAAAACTAGATTTGCTAGTTGTGGAGTGGCGGTAATTCAATTTATACTTTGATTTAGACAAGTCAAGCTGATTACTATTTCAATCTCTAACAATATAAATTGATTTCAAGTGTGCTCAATCATTTTAGCAGTACAATATATTGGTTTTCTTTGGTATTAAGAGATGAATACATGGAGTAAAATCATAATGAACACAACAAATTGTAGGTTTGAAATCAAAGGCATAGGAACTGACAAATTTGCACTTTTACTTGATATCCTCTGTCCTATTAAAGTTGAAATTTATATGTGAATACTTTTTTGTGGTTTGCCAATTTTGAACTGTTTCGCTTGTTTTTAAAGTCAAAATTTTGTGCTTTATTACATAGACCTCTACGCAAATTTTCACAGAAGTTGCTTGAAGTAAAGCATGTCAATAAATACAGAGCAAACATTTCCACCTTTTAAACTAATTTTGACTTGGGTCCAAGGCATGTGGCTGCTTTTCCACTGCTATTCTCTATTATTACTGTCACAGGTCATTGACCCTACAGCAAAACAGACACTTCCTCCTAGTGTGTACATGTGTGTCATGTTTATACTAGGGCCTAAGTCTTGTATCATGTGTTCATGAGTTATCCAGGTTTCATAAAGGCTGGGTGGGGACAGGGATCCTTAACCCTTAGGACAATAATTTCATGGGGATTCCCACTTGACCCAAAGTCCTCTTTCTTGTTGGATAAAAACTACTGGGGTACTGGCTCAGTGTTACTTACAAGAGTTTAGTTTGATGCTCGGATGCTCACTCAAGAAAATTAGCTTGGTGGGGAGAATTGTTTTGTTTTGGAAAAATTTGTGTATCCCCATCTGATATCAAAAGGTTTGTTCAAGGCCTATAGGTTTATCTTTTAGGCCTATTAGTTGATTGTGGGTTTATAGATTCCTCCTGTTCAAGGAGCACCACACATGTAGTTTGTCAAAATTTGATAACATGTTTTTATTACAAGGTGATGAAATCATTATGTGACAATGGGAATTATAGGATGGAACACAATGCCCCTTGTCGCTGTACCATAAATGTTTTTCACGGGTGGGTCACTGATCATTGGCAAATGGATATCATGCGTGACCAAAGAAACACGTAAAAGGGTACTTTTTCAAAATTAGGCATAATATGTATTCAATGTGTAACGGGTCAGCAAAAACCTGAAATCTGGAAAAAAGGGTGTACTTTTCCCATTTGAACCGGGACTTGAACCTGCATGTACAGATCAGGGTCCAATTTGGGAACCTGAGTTTGTATCATATTCGGCTCATTGTGTGTTAATAAGCTATTCATTACAGCCTGCACAGAAACAAATTCCATAGAAAGCAGTGTACCAAGTATCACAGAGGATCACAAACTTAGGCCAATAAGCCTACTTGCTCAGGGTAGGATTTTACACTTAACATACTAAGCTATGCTTGTTTAGGGGTGCTTTTTAGACCAATCAAATTACTTGTTTAGGGTACTTTTTGAAACCCCGTGGTCACGCATGACATCCCCATGACAGTGACCAGTGACCCCCAAACCCTGGGATATTGTTAAGTCATATTCCACCTCATACTTCATTGAAATTACATTTTATGGCTTTATCATTTTCATCATTTGTTGATCATGATGCCCATAAATTGCAAAACAATGTTAAGTACTGCAATTTACACAATTCTTTACAGGTATTTTACAAAAATGAAATGTTACTTCTTCAAAATGAAAATTGGCCTTTGGGCTGTACAGTACACATGTCCATGTACAATGTTCCTGTATTTGTGATTTGTATTCTCATTTGCTGGTAGACGTTTGATTATAGAAAGTCCCATTGGGATGCACTGATGTCTTACAATTGATTCCGTCATGCGCTTATGATATGTGCAGTAGCGCTTGATGGAATGAATGTCAATACCTCTTTCATCATTGGGACTTCTATATGAAACGTCCTACCTTTTATGGTATTTCAATGACCTTCTGTTGGCAGGGGTGGATCAAGAATAGTTCACTGTGAATGTTCATATTATCATCCACTAAGCACAAGTTCATGGCACTGTTCATATACCTGTTTTAGCATAAATTGGCTGTGCCTTCTGGGTATCAACTCACACTAAAAACCCGGGTATATTTTCTAAATACAAAGGTGGTTAAAGCTACTGAACTGTGCCAGGGGGATTGAGATTTACAGTCATGGGTGTCAATGTAAAAACTCTCTCTGGTTCGCAAGAATGTTCCTGAACAGGTGGTTATTGGCTTTACCCTATAATATAGTATGATTTGTAAATTCTTTGCAAGCTTTTTTTGTGACAGGTTATGTGATAATCCTTGATCCACTCCTGAACTGCATTCTTAAATCAAAGACACAGGTAGTCCTAATTGAAGACCTGTATTCCCGCACCACACTGGCAGTATTTTGAATCCTTTTTGATCTAGTTCATCCTTTACCTACAGGCTTGGCATCATGTGAAATGGATCAGCCAGAATGTGAATTGATCGTGTGGAAACTTTTGTAAAACCGCCATTAGTCACACATGCCCCCCGGTGATAATGCCATGTTTCTGGTGCCATGACAGCATTGAGAGATGTGCTAGGTAATCATTAACCAATTGGATTTCTTTTTTAATGGTCATGAAATGAAGCTGTGTCCCAGTGCATATTTTATCGTATATAAATGGGCAAAGTGTCACTTGCACTACATTACTTTTGAGAGAAAGTGCAGACTTGGAAAAAAATAATTTTATAATAAGTGTCAGATTTGAACATCAAGACTTTTCTTATCATTAATTCTAAATCTCATCATTTTCTTGACATACATGTATTGACCCTTCAAGTTCAAGTCATTTCTTTTTGAATGTAGATGGTGATACCTCAAAAGTGCGGTCAGTTGTCTTGCATGCTCAGCCTGCATTGACTGTGGTCGTGGGATGAGAGTTAAGGTCATTGTACGTGTTATGATTTTGCACCAGAGAAGTCACCAATGACAATAATTGCATGGCTTTGGTTGAGACGGGCGGCTTTGCTTCACGTATGGATTATACACAGTACTTACTTGTAACTAGTGAAATTCTAATATGGCAACCTTTTAGACCGTTTTGTCTCCCTCTAATTACCACTTTAGACTTCAGGTATGCATAACCAAATTTGCAATTGTCTGCATTAGGACCTGTATTTGTATTATGTGTATTTGTACATTGTTATCTATATAGTTTATACGTGTTTGGGGTGAAGTCTTTAATTGGTTTATAAAAAGGAAAATCTGAAAGTTACGTTTCATTTCATGCCCACATCCTAAATTTTTCATTAAAACCATGCAATATTTTGAATTCTTTGGACTAAATGTATAGACCACATTTTTTCCATTTTACAGAAAACAGAAACAAATTGCCATATTGGCTGTTTACATTTAATGACAGCATTTCTAGAAATGGTTTATGATAAGAAACTAATAAATTTTCTTGGAATGATCCAAATTTTAATGCTGCTTTTAGAAAATGCAAACAAACACAGAATGTAATATATTGGTAAAATGGAAAACTTTGGTCTCTAGACTAAATGTAATATTTGCACTTGTTTTAAAATGTACATGTATAAAACATTTTTTTTTCATTTAATATGGATATGGATAATAATGATTGTAATACTATAAAGGAAGTTTGGGGTTTTTATCCAAACTTCTAAAAAATTATATTAATTGCATGAATTGATGAAGCAAATTCTGCAAATATGATACCGGACTGTGGAATTATGTTACTAAGGGCTCTTAAAGTAGTGTTAGGAATTAGACATTTGATTGCATTGAGAACAAAGCATGTGGTACAACCTGTGCCTTAATGCCCAATTGACAGTGGGGATGGAGTGATGATCCACAGCTTAAAGTAGCGGATGATTTGACAAATCTCGTTGAGTGCCAAGAAGTCATCCGTCGACAGACAACTTCTTTACCAATTAGTCTGTCACCACTCCATATCTTATTGCTCGAAACATGGTCTCAGATTAGGTTTGTAGAGCCATGATTCTTAAAGTTGACCCAATATTTTTTTCCTTTTAAGAAAAAGTAGTGAACAGCTAGTCTAAATATTGACATGGTTTTAAGTGGAAAAGGATCACCACTTAAGACACCTTATTTACTAAGGTTCTTGTCCTTCATTCAAGATGAGCAGAATTTTGATAACACAAAGCCAATTTTTTGCTCTCAACAGTGATAATTAGTGTTGTCCATTAATGTCTTGTTTGAAATTTGTCCAACGACGAAGTGACCTTACACGTAAGTGGCGACAATTGCTCAGCAATTCACTTTTTTTAAACCTTGTCTTTTCTCCCTCACAGCAAATGGCTACAGTTTCCTACGGGCTTTCTATTTCGTTGTGTGTTCTTCTTAATGGGTTTCCACTGGACTATAACAAAAGGGAAACACGCCCTTCCTAGCGAAGCCCAAATAGCCGTGGCGGCTCCACATTCCTCTCTGTTTGACAACCTGCTTTTTCCCGCCATGAAATTTCCGTCCGTTGTAGCCAAGACAAATACAGGCAGTATTCCATTTGTAGGACGTATGTGTAATCTTCTTGACCATTACTCTTTCAAGCCATCCGGTTTGAGGTTTGTACCTTGCAAGAAAACCCTTCCGGTAGTTCTTCAAGTGACGAAGCTCTTGGGTTGGTGTAGACAATCTACAATGCTGATTTTGCACCTGCTGCCCTTGTGTGCTGCTATACCCTGTTAAGTATAAGGTGGAACATGACCCCATTCTTTTGCCACTTGTATGTATTCTACACATTTTGTCAGAGGAGATGCTCCAAGTTGTGACAAAATACACTATAGCTACTATATATGCTAGGGTTGCTTTATGACCCCAGGGGGCCTTCTCTAGTGTTATCTCAATGTACTTTTTCAAAGGTCATGTTCCATCTTATAGCGAACACACTCTAGCATTTTAAGTTACTTATAGCAGATTCATATAAGGGCCATTTGATTTTACATCAAGTTAGAGCCATCCTGTCATGAATATGCTCAATTTTTGAAAATATTTGTGGTAAATTACGATAATGGGAGATTTCATGCAATGTGAGATGTGCAACTTCTTATCTTGTGCAGACAAAAAGGCAAGTTACAGGTTGGTTTCAACATATTGAACCATCTGCAGGTGTGTTGCTTGCGAGGTACAAGACAAACTGGGTGGAAGAGAGAGAGTTCTTACTCAAGGTGTTTTGGTTTTTTGTGCTCGCTGCGTAATATTTTTTTGGGTTGCTTTTTTGCATGCTAGTTATGTTTTTTGTGTTACAGTGCATTTGTTTTATTTCTCTAGTTTCAATTGTCAAAGTCAAGGGCCTGTTTGCATGTGATGAAGCCATTTGAAGATAAAACCCTGCAAAAATTACGAGTACTAGATGGGTAGCACAATAGAACAGCTAGGTTTTGCATGGTCGATTTTGAAAAATGTACTCACCAGTTTTGAAAGATGTGCTTGGCAGCTTTTTTTGGTGTACTTATTGTTACTGTGAAACAAAAAGTGTAACAAACTTGTACACATCTGCACTGCACTTTCACCTGGCACTGAATCTCTGCTTATGTACATTGTACCTATTAGTTGAATCGAGCACATGTATCCATGCAATCTTCCTTTATGCCGATAATATCTAGGCAGTGTGTATGATGATATCATAGGGCACTCTGACAGTCAACTAAAGAATCTTTGCGAACAGGCCTTGATTTCAGCGTACTAACTTACCCTTTGCATGAATACTAAAAAAAAACTGTTGGTGTATGTATGTATGTGTGTGTGTGTGTGTGTGCGTGCATGTGTGCGTGCGTGCGTGAGTGTGGTGGGCAAGTTGTGTGGTTTACATCTGATATAGATATTGACAAGTATGTTGTTAATAAGATTTGTCAGGGACAAGCTGGTTAAATCTTGGATGACATGTAGAACTATCGATGCGTAGAACTTGTAGTGCGTGTTATAATTTATGATGAGCGCTAAACGCTGTGTGAATGTTCAGAACCATGTCATTTTTGGCCATGTGTAAATTTGCAGTTTGTTGATGACCAGGGGACTCTCTGACTATGGTATCGCTCAGTGAACCGTGTATTTTACATACGTGCCGTTTTTAGTGGACCAAAGAATGGTCAAAATAAAATACAGGGAAAAATGGCTGTAGGGATTTGACCTGTGGACAATACGCTAGCTATGTGGATATGCAACTAACAGTTGAAGCACACACATGTGCAAAGTGGTAATTTTAGTTTCAGAGCACTATTTGGAAATATATTTTTGAGAGCAACAGATATTGAAGCAAAGTAATTACATGCTGCATTATCAGATAGAATGTTCAATATTTCTGTGCTTCTGTTGGTTGTTAATACTACACTACCCATGGGAATTGAATCTGATCAATCATAAGACCTGGGTTACCATGCATGTCAGGTGTAATCCCAGAACCACTGACGACTCGTAAAAGCTCTGAAAATTCAAACTTAACCCATGCAAAATAAATTAAGTAAACCTTTGAGCAAAAAAATGAGGCAAGTTGAGATCAGACCTTAGTGCATTATCCTCAACACACTATTTACAATTGCTCATACAAATCGTGATGGGCTCATCCGTGGAACTGTTACTTTACGCTGCCTCCTCTCGAGTGAAATTCATCCCTTTCCCGGTAGACGGAATTCAATCGCGGTGGCCATGGAGACGCTGGCCAGTGACTATGATATGTAGCTAGGTATAATAAGGTGTGCATGGCGTGTGAACCACTTTTAATGCTCACAGGCGCTGGTGGCCATTTGGCAGGCTATCATATGAGCATATGGTATGCTCATACATTAAGGACACAGTTCATGTAGCACTAACTATCGAATTGACATTGTGTATTCTGGGTCATCATGATGAATCATACTAACAAAAGCCAGGGGTGATTTGTAAGCTACATCATTGAAGGAAAGACGGAAATTTGCCATGAGAATGAGAATATCTTGGCTCATAGTTTATGGGAAGCCATCCATATCATTGAGATCAACTCTGGCTACTTTGATTATCTTCGTACCTGAGTGTTATAGTTGGCATGTTTACGATAACGGGGTCAAAATCCCTCCGATTTTACATAAAATGTGTATTTCAAGTATCAGATGTAATTTTGGGGATTTACCAGTGTAATTGGAAAGATCTGAGCACAAGACACCACTCCAAAAGTAATTTGGTGTAGAGAAATGTTATTTTAACTAAAAAATCACCTTTTTCTTACTTTGCCAAAAGGTAATTTTGATGACACAATATGTCCATAAAAGTAACTTTAGCAACAAACGTGATGATATTTTACCTACTTTTTGTGAGCAGGATTTGATTTTTGATAATTTATGTTATGTATTTTTGGGCCTACTTTAGTCATATCAAGCCAGTTTTCAAACTATTCTGTTAGATGAATTTTTACAACAAAATACTGTTGTCAGCGCGAAGTTACATTTGATGGACAAAAATGGGAAAATGGTTTCATCAAAAAGTGTAACATTCACTTTCAAAAAGTCTCATATCTTGCAAACTACATATTGCAGGGCAACTCAATAATTTATACCAGATGTTGCTTTTGAAGTTTTATGCGTTTAAATAAGTAAAAACAACAGTGAAAGTGGCCCCCCCCCAAACAAACAAATTATACTGATAAAATATGTTTTCTACAAGGCCAAACTAATGGACCCCTCTCGTGAAACATGCCAGTTGTGCCTTTGGAAAATGACCAAATAATGTTATTTGGAAAGGCTATCACTGAGTCTAATATCCAGTCTCAGAACTTGGGGTATTGAAATCAGGGAAGGGGGTGATTGGTATGGCGTTATTGCTTTGTGGAAATAGCTCAATTTGTGCTGCGAGCCAGGTTGGTGATCAACTAATAGGCTTTAGTCAAATTTGCAGGTTTGTTCCCTAAAAAAGGTGGAAAGGAGCTATCAATGTAGGTTAGGTTGGAATTGTGAAAAATTACGTGCCTTGTTATAATTATGTCAAATCAAGGTGCATGTTACAGTGTTAATATGTAATAGCAAATATCAAGCGACGCTGTAACGTCTTTACTATATTTTCACCAACATGTATGCATAGTGTCAATAATCGAGTATTTCTAATTGCCCTTGGTATTATACTGTGTGTGGTGCATGCATGCGTGCGGTGCATGTTAACTGCTTAACATTTTGTATTTTTGTAGGGATATCAATTCTGTGCGACCTTGATAACTCAGGTGAGTCCCATGGCTGCTATAGTCTCAATTTTTTTCAGGAATATTATGCAAAACAAAATTGGGGGGGCCCCATTCCCATTAAAAATGACATGCTAAATTAACTTCAAAAGGACTGTGTAATGTACTGAAAAATATAAATGACACGATTCAAAATGTTGGAATTGTCATTATAAAGAGTTCAGCTAGAAACCAGGTGAAACTACCAAAGAATTAACTTGTGCATGTATTTACATCTAGTAGTGGTAATGAGCTCGGAGGGGGGGAAGGAGGAGCTCTGATTTAAGGTGTTCCTCCGAGGGCCTAGTACATCTTTGATCCCCGTTAAGCAAATTAAAGAAAAAAAAACCTGTGAAACGCGGCGTTTTGAGGGCACCAACTATTGTATCAAATAGCAATTTCTTATAGATTAAGACATCAGAGATCGTAACTGGTATTTGGCGACCAAAAAGTCTTAAAAGAGAGAGGAAAAAAGGGGATTTGTGATGATTATATTCAATATAAAAATAGCTGATAAGATACAAATTGAAATTTCAACATTTTTGTCCCAAAGAAACATTTCTCAGCTTAATCTTTCAGATGGGGACCATTTTTGATTGGAAGCGTTACATCAGGGCAAAAATCAGTACTTACAATTTTTAGGGGCACTTGAGATGTGAAATCTCTGTGTTGCACCTTAAGAGAAGCACTTATATTAAACATGTTCCTACATGAGACAAGGCATGTTTTTCTGTGGATCCTCTAATGACAACATTGAATTGTGAACATTTTTGTGGAAAATTGGGTATTTTTTGAAATTGAAATTTATTACAACTTTAATCTTTTTTTGCTATGTTCAAGTTCCTTTTAGTGCTATAGAACCACACCCTGAGACAAAAATATTGCCAAAGTGTTCTCAGCTCAGACTAAACCATAACATTATCTAGAAATTGACAACTAAAATTCATCAACTATGAGCAAGGTCGGCTCCAACGCCGCATGTAGTTGAGTACTGGATTCGTCCACCCGTATAAAAATTGTCACCCACAACAATTCTTTATAATTTTTTTCTTGTTAAAGCAATTAGAACTTTCTCCTGAATACTATATGGCAATTGAAAACTGACATGCATTTACAGTAATTTAAAGGCCACTATCAATGATTTGTATCAGAACATCGAAAAATCATCAAAAAATCAGATTTTTGCAGGTTTTGTAACAAGTATAGGTATCTACCAATCATGCAAAGTATAAGATAAAAATCAAATAATAAGGGATAAAATCAGGTTATTTTATCAATTACGTCCGTACGAGGACACTTACTAAACACGTAATTGAATGGAGATTCCAAGTCTTTGAACACTGCTGTTTTCTGTGTATTTAAGAGTGGGGAAAAGATTTTTTATGACAAGTTCTACACACTTATTCTTCACTTTGGTTATTCCAAGCAAAATGCAAATATTTTGATCTTTCAGGTGAATCACTGATAGTAGGGGTGGGCTATAAAATGTGATATTTCAGCAGAATAATTTTGTCCTAACTCTTATTTGATGTAGTTTGACCTCTGGCT
>JAMKCH010015855.1:0-23771 GCA_023653785.1 Ophioderma brevispina
ATTTTTGAAAAGGTAGTATTTATTCGCTGACCGTTATTATATTTTCCGTATCTTACGTTCTTTTTTTAACATACTTGTTTTTTTAATTTAAGAATATGAACTATGAAAACGTTTTAACCTATAAAATGTGTTAATAACGGCGTAATAACGTCAATAAAAAATTCAAAATCTTATTTTCCCTTTCATTTTAAAAATAGTTTAAAAACTCTGTTGACTCGATCCTCCTTTTTTGTATTATATATTAGTTTAATTTGAAAAAAAAGTAGTACACACTATATTTTATTAATTTTAGCATCTGGTATTCTTACAGTCCGTGTAGTGGATAAGGTTTTTATGTACGTGTAATCTTAAAGGCCCTGGTTCGAATCTATGTAAGGTACATGTTTACGTTTACTCATATGATGATTAAAGTTAATTGTGACAATTATAATGTATACATTACCACATAAAACAAAGTGTATACACTGGTTTAAATTTTTATTTTCTTCCCATTTTTCCCTTTGTTTATTGCCTTTTTCTCGAAATTGTTTGCCCGAAATAAACTTTTTTTACAACCACGATGGTGACGTAAATACAACGTTTTATGATGCCATACCTACAACGTACAATTTTGGTCAGAGGATTGTAATAACTTTTTTAATTCTTAATATTGTTTGAACAAGTCAAAAACCAACAATCACGTTGAAGCTGAAGATTCGACGCCGTTATTTAACGTTCCTTGCAAATGGTTTCGTATTTTTAACGGCTCGCAGTTATTTTACGTTCTGGACGTTGTGAGTCCCAGCTGCCAGTTCAAATCCCTGTTTTTTACAGGTTTGTTTTCACAGTGCAATCAATACTAACAATTTTAAAATATGGCTTTGCCCTCTGGACATGTATGTGCCCCCTCCCTTCCCCCTGTAAAAAAACGAGTTCCATGTGTACTCCCTATAAAACTCTACAGGAAACAAGTTGTTTTATTAGTCCTTACACTAACAAATACCCTAACCCTAAGGCCAAAAATTGAAAACAAAACTTGTAGAATTTTGAAGGGTGTATAGCAGGAACTCTTGCGATTGGACACTAGAGAGAGAGAGTCATCTCTAACCGTATTTCATAAATTTGAAAAATTCCAGGATTTTCGAGGTCGTGGGAATCGCAGGTATATGTAGCTCTTTGTTGAACTTTGATCCAAGTTTTCAGCATAAATATATGGGCCCCCCTTGTTGTTTTGTCCATGGCCCCGAGCATGCTAGCTACGCCACTGCCCTCACCATGCAATAAACATTACATTAAAGGAGTGGTTCAGGGATCACCTGGTTTTTGTTTAGACAACACTGCTGTCATGAGCTCAGCAAAACAATGGAGAAAATTCCAATTTTCCTTGTCAAGATTTCACAGATTATTAAGTCGACTTACACCCCCTAAAAGCAACAAATAATATAAATCTCATTTTTGTTTTGTGAAACAAAGATGAAATTATAGCACCTTTAACCTCAATCGCAATCACACCCAATTTCTTTGTAGATTCATTTTTATCCCCAAGTAGGTGTTTTCCAATCGCAAAATCTTACAAAACTCTGCAGTTGGACAATAACCTTATTTGTTTTTGCTGCGGGTCAATTTGAAGGTCAATTTCAGGCTGTGTTCCACCCTTTTCATTTCTTTACACTTGGTATTGTTCATGTGGTTCCTGTTTTTTGCTTTTGCCCACTAGAAGTCAGGCAAAGTAAATAGCAATTTTTAACAAATGGCAATAAACACTTTTCCTGAGGCCCATGTTAGGACAAAGATACCAGGACGACAAATTTCTAAAATTTAATATATTGATTGTTATTTAACTTATTGTCTTACTGCAACAGATTGGTACCAGCTTGGTTTATGGTATTTATACACTATAACACCATGTGATGGCAAGCCTTTCCCGATCCTGAATAGCCTCGTCCCGCAATGAACCCCTAATTTCATCACGGAAAGCGTGAACATTGTGGTGTCGGAAGAAAGCTACTATGGGGGGGGGGGGGGGGGTTGAACATTTTGGTGTTAGAAAAAGCTACTATTTTTCCTCATTTACCTTTTGAAATTAGACTGAAAGTAGTTGTGTTTTGGAGTTTATGAGCAAAACATGTCCCATTTTGGTTCAACCATTATAGTCTATACGCAATTTCTATGCGGGGCTTAAAAAATCATGTTGTTTTTATTGCTTAAATCAAAACAGATAAAAGTCGCGGAATCTTTTAAAGATGGGCTGGGTGGGGGGTCATATTGATTAATTAAGAGGAAAGTGTTATATAATAAAATCAGGCCATTCCCCTTTAAGGAGGATTTTAGCACCTGGTTGAATAAATCAACTAAATTGAATTCAGTTTAAATGCAATTTGACAAAAAGTTTTGAATGTAATCTGTTTGAAACATGCATGTGACACTAAACACTTCTACACCACCTTAGAATTTAACAAGCATTTAACTACCACACTTGGTTTTATTATGAGAGGCATTTGTTGGCCGGGGACGTCTGCAAGAGGGATAGGGATTGCTTGGCAGTGGTTTACAGATTCTGTCTGTGGTGTCTGTATTAAAATGTAATTTGTGTTGTCTGTGGTCAAATAAAAGGCGGTAGGAGAGTAGTATTCCCACAATGCATTGCTGCCATGCAATTTTGCACTGATTGTCACATGAGTATAGTGGCGAAAGTACCTAATGAACAGAAGTCATCCCAATTTTGCAAATTAAGTACTTTTGGTCACTTATTACTATGTGACAACCAGGGCAAAAATTGTAGCGGAAGAAAAATGCATTGTGGGAAGAACATTAGGCCCTACCTCCTCTTAGAGCTTCTTAGTCAAAATGTTAACCCTTAAAAAAACTTGCTTGGTGTGTATCCTACATATATGTAAATCATTTTCATTGACACTTTGAATATAGTTCTGGGTAGAATCTCCACATTGGTGACCTCATGTGACCTTGGTAACCTGCATGAGGATTTGTCCCCATTCACCAAAACAATGAAGGGTTAAAACAACACATGGTTGGTAAACGTTGTACAAATACGCAGGCACATTCAATTCTCCATACAAACCCTAAGCAATAAGTTCAGAACCATAGCATTAGCCCTAATGGTTACATAACATGTACCATACGACCTGAGTAGAGTACATGCTTGATTATAATCCACCCCAATTTGAAGAATAAGAATAGGCAGAAAATCCTAATAAAATTCCACCATTCAGGTCTTTGTGGAAAGGCAAAAGAGACATCGCCACTTTTTTGTGACCAATCTTATGTTTTGGTGTTATTTCTTGTGGTTTTTTCTTAAAAATTAATTAGATTGCAAAAAAGACGTCGAGTTTACAAAAAAGACGGCGAGTTTACAAAAAGGACGTCGAGTTTAAAAAAAGACGGCCAGATTTTCGCGCCCAGATCTTCGCGCTCAGATTTTCGCGCCCAAATTTTGCGCCCAGATTTTCTGCGCCCAGATTTTCGCGCCCAGCTTTCGCGCCAGATTTTTCGCGCGAGAAAAGCGCCGCCATGGAAGTTAGAAGGGCTCAGAATAACTTCTTCGATACTGACCAGTGGTTATTTATATATAGCATAAGTGAACTCTTATATAATTTTCTCTTGGAAGTTTTTTGTGTACAAGTACTGAATACTCAAAGAAAATGAACAGATTATAGCCCTTAAATGTTAACATGTTAAGGTTAACTGTGACTACTTAAGGACCACAATAAGATTCAATTCTGGGAGCTTGAAATATTATGGTGGATGTTTTAGCAGATTTTCTGATTTGCCAGACTTCTTGAATTTAAACCATTGACTAAAAAGATGGTCAATGAAAGCAGTTACTACGCGATGCTCCACTCATATTGAACTTTACCTATAGACGGAAATGATATGTGCAAGTGGCACAGATCTAGGGCAGGTTAACCCAGTAAACCCCACATAGGTATGTTCCACATATACACCGGAAGATAGCAGTGTGTTTCCTGGCAGCATTTGTCTTAAATCGGCCTATTTCTTGATATTAATCAAATTCCAAAAAGTAACAACACTTGATTAATATTTATCAGCACTCTCTACATGCTCTAAATGTAAGGGAGTGAAAAACTTCACCCAACCCCCCAAATAAAGGAGTAAACTCCTGTAAACGCTAGAAAAATAAGTGATTTTTACGTGAAAAGAGTAAATTTCCACTCAAAAAGGAATATGAATGAAAATCACTCCAAACAAGAAAAAGGGTGGATTTCGAATTTTCGGGTTGTCCTTAACTCCTCAAAGGACTATCCCCTTCGTTTAACTCCTTCAACGAGTGGAAATTCACTCTTTTGTAGTGGATTCCACTTCTTTGAGTAGAACTTTGCTCTTTTAAAGTAAAAAATATCTCTTGTAGTGGTTTAGAAGCGTTTCACTCTTTGAGATGAAATTTTCACTTGTTATATTAGAAAGTATGTTGGGATTCTTTAATAGCAGCCAAGGATGTAGTGGTCCAGTTGTACCAAATAAATTTCTTTTAGATATGGTCATTATATGATTATTTGTGCCTTAAGTAACCATGGCAAATGGAATGGAATCTGTATGCTCTCCCCAAACTCACTCTCTTCCCGGCCCCTACCAACCCACTCACCCCTCCCCCCAGGCTCCCTCTCTCTTTCTCCCTCTCTCCACACCTCATCGCCTTTAATTGTCTGAACTGAAGGATAAAAATACCAAAATGAACTAAATATCCAATTATCTTTGTTGTGTCAACTGACAAAAAATACTATAGAAATATCTGCTTCTAATTCACTTGCTCAGGCTTTTGTGAGTTTAAATATGGTAAGAATCACCTTCGTCATTTTAGAACACATTGGAATATATCTTTCTTTTGCATTACAACAGCTTTATCCGCAACAAGCTATAAGCACGATAAGACTATTTATATAATTCCATGCAATTTTGCTTTAGCAGTGATGAAAATCGGGTTCCACAGGATCTTATAACAAGGGTATACAGGATAGGTTGAACGTAAAAATAAAAATAAAATCTTTGTATCTGAATGTATTGTCTATAAACTGAAAAAATAGCGGACTCAAAAATTTCCAAGGAGTGATGAAAACTCCTATGGAGAAACTTCACTTTTATTCCCTACACCTCTTTGACCTTGTGCTACACACAGCTACGGGTCGGGTTGATTGTTTGAAAAGATGGCATACTGCACAATGGTATAATACATTGCCTTGACCTGGTTAACATGAAGATTACTAGTAAAAACCCAGCCAGTATTCCTTAGATCTATAGGCCCTGGCGGCTCTTCTCAACGCGAACATCTGGACGTGAAAAAAACTCGATGGGACTTCTTTTCTAGCTCGCCGTCTTTTGTAATCTCTACGTCTTTTTGTAAACTCGACGTCTTTTTTTTGCACTGGACGTCTTTTTTTGTAAACTCAACTCTTTTATTTAGTAAACTCAACGTCTTTTTGTAAACTCGGCGTTTTTTGACGCCTGTGGCGTGCCAGATTGAACCATGTGGATTCCATTTGATGAAAGCAAAGGGTGGTCAAAAGAAGAAAAGAACGTTTAGCTAGAAAAAGAGGGTTTGTTTTAATCGCATGTGGGCCTACAACATGAGGCCATCGATCTCACAGAGGTGTAGGAATAATTGTTGCCCATGGTAGCAGGTTTAATCAAGCGAAATTATTTTACGATTGGTGGTTTGTTGAAAATTTGTGAGGAAAGTAAATTTCTAATAGAGGTCTCAATGCTGGAAAGCCTAACACACATTTAAAGTAAACATGACATTAGTAGGAGAGTGGGCTCAACCACTATCATTTTTACCTACGATTGTATCATTAGAAACTGTTTGCAGATCTACTTTAAAGGCATAATAAGTGATTTTGTCTGACAAATGAAACCTCTTTTTTGAGGATATGAATTTGAACATGTTGTTACTTTTGTTTGACTTACTCACCCATTTATATAATACCAGGGTCTGTCAGTGTGTCGTCTGTCTGACCGCATCTATGGTTCTCGGAGACAGTTTGTATTGGTTAGTGGATCAAAGTCATTGGTCATTCAAGGTCAAGTAGTTAAGGGGGGTTAAACCTTGTGTATGGACATGAACTTGGATGTGGGTCCGATTGTTGATGCTGAAAATTTTTAAGGTGCACGACAAGGTCATTCAGGGTCGTTCAAGGTCAAAGGAGGCCAATGGGGTAAACTTTGTGTATCCAACAAGAAACTAGTTAAAAAACTTTAAAAAGTCTCGCCACGGTCATTCTGGGTCTTTCAAGGTCAAAGAATCGCAAAACCTAGAACCGCCGAAATATAATCAATAAAGCCTGTGAATATTTGAGCAAAAATAGTGAAATTGTATTTTTGCCTCAACCTCACAACCCTGGGGGGGGGGGGTTTTCCTGTTGGAGTAAAACTGTTTCCTGGTCAGCCATTCAAAAAAGGCTGATTTCGCATGGTTTTAGGGTTTCTTTTGATAACAGCTCTCTGGGGTGGGACCTGCCCCCCCCCCCCCTTACACTACTCTAACCGGACTAAAAATGGAAATAGCATTTTATTATAATTGAACTACAAAATATGCCACTTCTTCAATGGAAAGTTTTCTTGAATTTGAGAAGGTAATTGGGGTCACTTGCAAAAATATTTGGAAAAAAAAACACTTGCAAAACAAAAGGAAAAATCATCACGTGTGCACTTATTGGTTTGAGGAATTAATTTTTCAGGTTTGAACTGGGACCCCCATTTTGGTTTCTCCCCTCCCCCCAAAAAATCGGTTCTTGGAATGGATACTTTCACATTTTGTCCTGGATATGGCGCCATATCCAGACTGTCCTGCTTAGGTTGTGCTGTAGCTGTGCCATTCCATGGGGATATTTCTTTGCGCCATGGGTATTAACCTATATCAACTTGTGTTTTGTCCTTACAGAGTTTGGTCTATATTTAATCCATAACGGTTCTATTTAATACATTGGCTTATATAAACTATTGCAGCCCGATGAATACCTATAACATGCGATTAAAAGTAGCTTACATGGCAAGGAGGTTTTGTGGATCGCCAGGGAATTCTGTAGTTGCTTCCCTTTATAAAACCTTTCAAGACGATGTTTCACAACTGAATACACCCGCACACTCAAATCTGACATCAAACTTAAAATATAATTTTTGTAGGGTGCACTTTTGTGACCTTAAACAACAAAATAAAAATACTATAATACACTGCAGGGCAAGGTGCTGCTACATTTCTGGCTGTTATCCTTTAGATATGAGCTTACTTTGGAATCATGAGACTGGTAAATTAATTCAGCCCAAAAATTACACACAAGTGCAGGTTATTAAGATTGTTGCTGAAAACTTATTTGGGGTTCTTTGACTTTATATTGAGGTGTTCTGTAATCTTTGTTTATCTTTTTTAAAGAGACAGAAGGAGATATTTTGTGACTTAGCCCTCTAGTAGACTTTTGGTTTTTGGCATAATTACATTAACCCTTGCACTTATCTATATCATGTGCTTATTCTGTTAACGAAATAAAGCACATAAAACAGAGTACGTGCAAAGGGTTGTTGTAATGTAATCATGCCATTTTTTGGTTACAAGTTTATCTTCTCTACTTCCTTAAAGGCCATGTTTGATCTCTAATAGCCCGTCCTCAACAACCCCAGATTGTATCAGAAGTCATCAAAATTTGGGGTGGTATCTAAAGGAAAAGCACTATATTTTTTTACCCTGTGAAATCTTAGGGCTAAAGGAATGTTCAGTTTGAATGTTATGAGCAAAAAATGTGCCTATTTGGTCAACAAATTTTACAGAGTACTCTATGGGGATTACAAAACACATTTTAAGCCCTCACATCAAAACAGGTTGACATTACTGGCGCAAAACTCTACAGATGGTGGGTTTTTGGGGTGAAGACCATTGTATTGAGATAAACTATATTAATAATCTGGTATCCCCTTTAATTCTTTAAATCTGAAACAATAAAAAAAAATCAGAATATTCTATTGGCATTATTTTGTTTTATTAAGTAATTAAGGACAGTGAACTTATTCCTAAATCACTCCATCTGAACCTGATTTATCTCTTTTTCCCAATTTGGGTAAGTATTGCTAATAGGCAAGAAAAATGGCAGGTATGGACTGCTTTCACCCTGTGATTCTGAAGTTCAATTGTCAGAATAGAGAAAGCAAAAGAAAGTTAATGTTAATGCTTTTTAATGATTTTTTTGCCAATTCTTAAATAGAAAAAAAATCAAGTCCCTGATTTCGAAGGACATAAATGCAAATATTAAGTCACGTCATTTATTTTATAGCCATAAAGATTGTGTTTTTAATGAATCAATCAATTTATCCCACAATCATTAAAGGTGCGTGTTCCGATCGTCTTTGGGACCCCCTGATTTACCCAGAAGTAGTATCGATTTTGATATTAGATGAAAGGCTGTATTTTTCTCATTGTCGTCCTGAAATTTGAGCTCTCAAATCCATTCCATTCCCAAGATATAAACAAAAAACCGCCTGTTTAGTGGTTAACCATCAATATTAGCACAGTATTGAATAGGGCTTTGCAACATGCATTATTGCATTTACCATCAAAACCACAAGTTTGTTTCCCATGGTACTTGACGGGGTGTATGTGCAAGTACCAGGCTCTCATATCAAGTAGAGAACACAATACACATAAATAAACAAGCCGACAAGTAGGCTCAATCAGGTAAGCGCTCGACTCCAGTGTATGCTCATCCATGCGTATAGGCGTGTGTTCGAGCCCTGTGAGATTCAGCTATCTTGTAATTTCCCTGGACAAGAAATTAACCGCTTGGTTGTCTCGATTTACCCATGCGATATTTGGGAAGCTGGTCCCGGCTGCGATGGTTATCTCGATGTATGTTTGCTGATAAGGGAAAGCGCTGATCCCGATCTGCTGCATCCCTTGAAATGATGCTAAATGGTATATGGTATGGTTGGGCCACAGTGATCAGCGGCCATTTGTGAAAGCGCTTAGAGGCAAAGCATAAGGCGCATTATAAAATCTCTGCTATATTCTTATTATTATTAATAAATCTGTAAATCGGAACAAGCACCTTTACATTTTAAATCAAAATCCAGTAGTGTTGCTCAAATAGGATAAAGGAACAATTTTTGAGTGAATCACTGAAACTATCAGTGATTCACTCAAGAGTAAAAATAATTCGCAGAATAGCTTAAAAGGAAGGGTTAAGTCTGTTGAATTTCTGAATTATTTCCTATACTGAAAAATTGGACAGAAAAAGAAGAAAGGGGAAAATGACAGAGTTTCAAAGAATGTGATTCATGAAATTATATGTTGTGTGTATATAAGTGCCCCATGAAGAGTAATGACTAAAATATTCATTTGTCTCGGAATTGGTTGCTTTTGGTCAATAGGTATGTTAGGATACAGCCCTAGCACCCCTCTAGTCTTCTCTAGACTATAGGAGCTATAGAAGATTGCACGATGTGGTGGAATCGAAACAGGATGCCCCGGGGGCCCCGTCCCATGACCAGGAATGGCAAGCCTCGAGGTTGTCACTGGCCCGGCCAGCAATTTCGTGCCCATATGTGTGTTTTCTGATGACGTCATTCCAATTATTTGGGATAGTGGATGTTAGCCTCAGTGGCGTAGTATGTTTGTGGTATTTTAGCTGTTTAAGGTATGTACACCCATACCAAAAAAAGACTGTACCATAATGTATACCATACCTAAAAAAAGAAGAGGTATCATAACCCTAACACCCTTTATCATCATCTCCCGGAGGAAGGGAAGAGGTAACTAGGGATAGAATCTAAAACTAGATTCTGGAGACAGATATGACCACAGTCGAGGGTAGTTACTTTGACCCTAAGGGGAACTTTATATCGAAAATATTTTCAGCAGTTTTAGAATGAATAAGGATTCATTTCGTTCAAATTTCAGCTCTGTCAGAGCATTTTGAAAATTGGACCGTTTGACTCTTGAATGACCTTGACCTCGAATAAAATTTCAACATGTTTTAGACTGTCATAAGATCACTTCAGTCAAACTTCAGCTGCGTCTAGTTATATTTATACACAGTTAAAGGAGGTTGAGCTTAGTGACCCCACATGACCTTTGATCAAAATTTCATTAAGTAAACTTTTGTAGGGATGTCAAACTACCACACACCTAGGTGAGTCACATGATCATACCAGTAATTTGTAGGAAGAGTAGTGGTTTGAAGGGTAACGTAATTTGAAGTATTTGACTTTGACCCCTAAACCATGGGTAAGTGATGGGGTCATGATTGGACTTTAGTGACCTCTCATCAAGTCCAACAGGATGGGCTAAAAAGATTTTATATTTGACCTTGTTTTAAATTTTTCACACAGTTAAAGGGAGTTTGACCTACGACTCCGGAGACCTTTGATCAAAATTTCATAAATACTTTTGTAGGGGATTGTCAAACTACCCACACATATTGAGTCAGTGATCATACTATGTAAATGTAGAAGGAGTAGTGATTTGAAACGTAACATTATTGAGGTATTTGAACCTGTGACCCTAAATTATGCGTCATATGACAAAAGTAATGACGTTTTTGTAGGGTGATCAAAGTCCTACAAGATGAGAGTATTAGTTTTGAGATTGAGCGAATTTCTAGATTTTATGAATGGTAACGTTTGTTATCCCTGTGACATCATGAACTTTGACACCAATCTGGTCATGTCAAAAGGTTGTGTGTATGTACTTGTCCTTGTCACCAGGTGTGGTTCAATATAGCAATGTTGCATTTTCTGAGATATTAGCATGATGACAGAAAGAAGACAGAAACCGTTACAGAAGAAAAACACAGTCGAGTTCCTCGACTGTGTCAGAAAATTGGCATATCCTTGGGTGAATCAAACCAGGGGCTCAGGCCCCAGGTCCATTACCGGAGGGCAATTAAGCCAAGATGGTACACGTCACTGGCCGGCCAGCGATTTCCATGCCCATATGTGTTGTTCTTATGATGAAGTCATCGCATTATCACTAGTGTCATTTTCCTAGCTTCAAGTGGCATGGTATTGAAATGGCGTGTTAAGGGCTGTACATGGACTAATTTGTTGATTGTTGATGATTTTCTGATTTGAGCAAATCACTGATAGTGCCTATCCTTATGCCAACAAATTACAAATCTTGTACCATCAGCACCAATCCCCTACAACAAAGAAGTCTGATTTTACCATTACTCCTGCATACATACCGCGTGTTTTGGAGTGTAAATACTATTGTGTGAAAAAGTTAATTTAACATCGTCTTAACCTTGGCCCTGAAGAATTAAGAAAGTCACTACCAACAGCTAGCAGCTTATTGTACAAGTGTACCAGTGGACAAATGGAATTAGAATCAACTTCAAACATGTGGTTTTATTTTTATATTATTAATCTTACATATGTTTATGGGTGGCATAGTTTGGGAACACAACAGTTTCTACTGCTAGGATAAAAGGAAAGATCCAAAATGGTCAAGTAGACAACACAAAAGAAGTACGGGGTCTTGTATACAATTAGTATCAATGGTTGATTTCCTGGGTTTAGTAGTTTAAACATTAGGTTTTACATTTACTTATTGTCGGTGAATGAGTATCTCAACAGCAGTATAAATATTGCAATTTGTTTCTGCTCCAAAGGAGAAACCCTCTTGATAAATAATTCCATATTTCCTAAGACATTCTCTTCTTACTCAAAACAATCTGTATTCAGGGTACCCGGGCATAAGAACAGCTGCAGGAACAAATCCAGCCCAGACAATCTGAGAATAGCATAAAATAATTTGGAAACCATTTCAAAGTTTTAAACAAAAGTAGTCACAAGTTTCTGCAACTTTGTCATTTTTGGTTTAATACTCAAATTAGTGTGTTCAATGGATATTTTCCTGAAAAAGTTTTTAATGCCCTAGTAATGTTGAAGGTATGACTCTCAGAAAATTTCTGGCATTTCGCCGATTTGCAATGTAGTCGAACATGTTGATCCATATCTATTTTAATGTGAAGACCTGCGTTTGAGGTTCTTAAACTAAGCTCTCATTGCTTAACACAACAAGTGGTTGCTTGCTCAGGCAATCCTCAGGCTCACTCTCTCTCTCTTTCAATTACTTCTCGTGTTAGATTATCTATTGTTTTCAGCGTGAATTAATTTTTTCACGAATGCACTGGGCTCTGTTAGATAATGCACGGGTAATCAGATAATGCACAGGTCATCAGATAATGCACGCGGGTCACCCGAGTCACAACTCCTGTTAGCTACTAGCAATACCTTCAATCATTGATAATCGACTTACTGCTCAATATCAAGTAACATACCTGCATCGTATATATACCCTCTACGAACTTACTATCTACAATCTATGGTGTCAGGCTAACTTAAATTATTGTGTTGAAAAAAATATTGGTTCGTCGTTTAAAGTATTAGTTGAATTCACATGCGCCGACCATTCCAATAATGTGATTTTGTACTGTGTCAATCCGAACGCTATATCTTAATTAACAGAACAAGCTTTTTTGTAACTCTCAAATGAATGATACGTTTGACATTACATATTGATCTTAATATAAAATTGCTTATGTATAATTTGTCAAGTTCGAAAGCCTTTCAGAAAAGTTTCGCTGCTATCCTGAACTCCCTACCTCTGTGCGTGACTTCAGCGCGAAGATTTTGATGGGCGCACCAGTAAACCAACCGCACGCGCTGCTTAAAGCTCGGGCGTTTTTACACTCGCGCACAAAGAATTGCATACATTGACGCATGCGTACAAGCTGCTCATGTTATGAAATCACTGCACTGAGGTAGAGAATGCTTATATCCTGTTGCTATATAATAGTAGGCCTTAAGTTCACTTCAGAAACCAAAATTCCACAAATAAAATCGTTTCAATGCAGCAACCAGTCATGTTTTTGTACATACATGTCTGCGCTGGTCTTTAATATCTAACCCATGTGGCATGGGCATTGGTAGAAGAAAATTTATATCTTTAATGCAAATCCGTCACTGATGGTTTGTTTTTGGAAAAGTAAGGGCAGTGCGAACAGTTGCTATCTTTATTTTCATTTCATTGACGCGTTTCATCACTATGGGTTGTTTTTGAAACGCCAGGGAGTGCGAGAAGCTTAGCCACTCTAAGCGTCTTAGATAGTCTTATTTTTTCTCGCACTTCCAATCATTCAAAACAAACTAATCACATGATTTGCGTCAAGGTCTAAGTTTTGCACTATTTTAAGAGGAAAAAAAACAACATAACTTTGGACATGTTGGAGTAGAGAAGTGTTTTTAATTATTTTAAAAACTACCCACCAAAATTTAGATAATAACGTTAATTATTAATGTTAATTAATGATTTATCTTTGACCATACTTGACCGTATGTCATGGCATGCAGCACTCTAGCCTCCGGCTCTCGTGCTGCCTGCACTTACCCATACGGTCGCGTTGCGCTTATCCTGTCGAATGCACTAGGCTAGGTCCATATCCTTACCATACAACCCTGTAAGCTCCACAAAGGTCAACATTTCACAAAGATAGTACAGATTTAGGAAAGAGAAAGTTCAGCCAAAGTTATGTCTATTGTGTCTCTACTTGTATGAAAGCCTGGCACTTGCACATACGATCCATCAAGACCTGGGAAACATAAATTGCGTTCTGATGTGAAGCAATAATGCATCTTGCATTAGCCCGGGGAGCAGTTGTATTAAAAGGTTGATTGTTGTGTGATCATGATGCTTGTGAACATGGACTCCGAAATGAACCCCAACAAGTATTTCCCCGACTAAAAACATACCCTCCTAAACAAGCATTTGTTGTCTTTTTTGCTACCATAAACACGCCCGGGTAAACAAGACTCTTTTTGGCAGTTTTTGCTACCTAAACAAGTAAGCAATGCATTGTGTTGATAAATACCGTAATTTTCGGAATATGAGCCGCGGCGTATACGGTTTTTTTCAAAAGGCTTCAAAGGAGGCCGCGCTTATAAACCGAGCGCTTATACGTTTAAGTTGTAAGTTTCAATTAAACCACAGTGAGTGACTTGAAAGCAAACTATAAAAATTAAACCCACCGACAATCTGAAGAGTCCTCAATTTACCAACTTGGCATGTGTGTGTGTTAAACATCTTTGTGTGATTATTGCCCAGTCAAAATTTGATCAATATGAGTACTTTCAGGTTGAGGACTCTAATTATATAAAACATAAAAGCCGCATTGAAGCGGGGGCATCGTTGTGGATTTATACAAAGGCCTAGACATGAATCAAACATTTCGATGCCAAACAGACAATTACCGTGTAATTACTCGCAACATAGACCAGCGGGGGAACCAGCTAGATCGACCAGACAGACATACGTGTAATTACTCGCAACTCGACCAGCGGGGAAACAGCCAAGATCGAAAACCAGCCCCTTGTGTTTCTTGGCCATCAATGGAAATTTCCCCGGGTATTTTAACAACTAAAAAAAACTTCCGCCAATAGGTTATGTCTGCAGCTTGTGTTTACAAAAAATCCAGCCTGTTTTAAAGTTTGTGTAGTGATAAATGAATATTACCTTTATGAGAGTTTATTAAATGAAATATTTACGTATTTCATTTGTTATCTTTTTTTTTTAAAAACAACATCTGATACAAGATTCAATATTCGTTTTAACGCAAGAAAGGTCAAGTGGACCTCATGGCATACACGCTTAGATCGCTTGTATATGGCCTAGGGTAAGCAACGTCGGGCCCGGTCGTTTGGATGGGAGACCGGGCAAAGTAGGACGAACTATTTTAAGTTTGCGACTAAGTCTCGTCTTTAGTGACATGTCTTTGTTCTTCTATCTTAAATATAGTACTTAAGCAACACCATTGCCTGTTAATTTGTGAACTAAAAGAGAAAATTTTTACAGTTTTCAACTTCTTTTTTCTCTGACTTGACCCAAGGACCGTTTTAAAGAATTTCTTTCATTTGTTTTCATTTTTTAAAATAGAAGGACTTAAACGATTACAAATAGAAGAAAACTGACCGCATTGATAAAACGACTGAGTATTTTTTATTGAGATTTTAAGGTGTTTTTATTTTGTGGTTTGTACTTAATATGTCATTTGCGATGTAAAAATAATCATTTTAATATTATGTGCTCTAGAAGCTAAACGATTAAAAAATGGAAACTGAACTCTATTAATAAAAAGACTGATTTTTAAAAAAATTATAGTTTAAGAGTTTTTATTCAGAATTTTAAAAATCGGTACTTATATTAATTTGCAAATTTGCAATAGCCTAATCATTTTAATATATACATAATAAGGAAAACACACGACCTACAAGGAAAAGTGAAAATATGAAGAAATAGGAAAGAGAAAGAACAGTTTTTATTGGGTTTTTGGTTTACAAATGACTTGATTTTCATGGGGGAGGGGATGGGAATGACTCTTGCCTTTTTTTTTTGGACACCAATCCTATTCTCTCTTTAGAAGAATGGTAGTCCCGTCAAAAAGTCTCATCTTCGACTGTCACTGTGAATAGGGCCGCCACCTCCGAATCAAGGGTGGAACGGCAGTGTCGGTATGTCGTCCTCTGCGTTCCCCTCTTCACTGCCGATAAACCAATATTCGTCTCTTCTTAATTAAAAGGTAAAATGTTATATAAAAAAAAATGATGTAGAGATAAAAAAAGTAAAAAAAACAAAAAGTTAATACAAAAACAGATTTGCGATATAGTAAAGTAAATTTAGATATGATGATGCTAAAATGAGTATTTCGGAGTGGAGTCCCGTATCCAGTATGTAGTCCCCTTGGACGTGTTTAGTTCTGTGGTATGAAACCAACAGGCCCCTGTCTTCTTGGTAGTAAACGCTTTCCGCAGGCGTAGCTTCAATGGAGGATAGTGACTAGTACAGTCAAGGGTTGCGACCAACCAAATTAGTCGCTTCTTAATATAAAGGATAAATGTTATATAAAGAAACATATAAATGAGTAAGATAAAAAAAAAGAAACAAACAATGAAGTTAATACAAACCGATGTGCGGAAATTAGTGAGTAAACTAGAGATGATATGGGCTGATTGAAATGGTATTGTCAGAGTGGGTTCCGGAGCCCGGCGTAGTCCCTTCTAGGACATGCTAGTTACGTGGTACGAATCCAACAGGTTCCGTCTTCCTGGTAGTAAAACGCTTCGCAGGCGTTAGCTTCCATGGAGGATAGTGACTAGTCAAACGGCGCCGACAAACCAATATTAAGTAGCTCTGCATATTTATTATGCACTATCGTGCTGTACAAAACTATAGCCACTGCATGTGTGTGGGAAAACATACCTAAAAAAATATGTTACGAAAGAGTTGAAAATGGGAATATTTCGGCCGTATTTCTGGACTTTGCTTCCTTGGATTTTTCATGGTTCATTGAAATATATTTATAAAAATATAAAAAATAGTAGAATAGTGCCGACAGATATTGTACTGTAAATATGCTTATAAACAGAATAATACGTTTGGGTTCTCTATGTACACGTTATAAACGATCCTAAGCGGCCGTTTTTTTTTTCGCTCGTTGCGGCGTATCTGGCGGTGCAGGCTTATCGTTAAGGTCTGAATCTAATAGGCGATTTTTAGGCTCGGCGGCTGATACGCCGCGCGGGCTTATATTCGAAAATACGGTTCCCTTATTATTGGCTTGCTCATGTTGCTTACTTCCAAATGACAAGTATGTTGAGGATTTTGATCTCGCGTACATCACAATTTCCCGGGTTACGAAAAAACCATACCTTTTTCCATATTTTGCTTGTTTTGACACCCTAATAATGTACGCACGTAAATCGCCTGTGAAGGAAAAGAGACCTTTTTACGCGTTTTCTTGTTCACCATCATGTCCACCTTTGAATCAGAGCCCTATTCAAATAATGTGATAATATTGATGGTTAACCATTTAAAACGGTGTTTATTTGTTTATATCTGGGAAGGAAATGGATTGAGGGCTCAAATTTCATGACGATAATGAGAAAATACCAAACTTTCATCTGATATCAAAATCTATGATTATTCGGAGTGACATCGGGGGGGGGGGGTCCCAAAGAGGATCGGAACACACTCTTTAACTTTTAAGGTTGTGATACATAACGTTTAAATGTATAACCTTAAATCGGCCAGTTGATTAGAATTGCAAATCTTCTCCAGAGGTAACATTTGAGCCTATACTGCTTCATGGACAAAAATTTTAAATGGTATATTTATAGATTCTTTAGCAATTTTCTTGTTCCAAATATGAAATAAATATGCCAAAAGGCTCCAATAGCTACTGTGAAATAATCTCAATCATTCTAGTTCAACGAGTACGTTTCACTACTGCATATCTTGCATTACTGTCCAAGGGGCTTTGTTTTGCCAGCAATGTCCCATGTGAGATGTAACTATTTGTGTGTCTGTGTGTCTGGAATTTCCAGCATGATATCTCGAGAACAAAAGGTTCAGGGATCATGAAACTTTTGAAAGATGACCCTCTTAGATCGAGGTCTACATTGAGTTTGCAGGAGAATGACATTTTACCAATTCCAGGTCAACAGGTTGATATATATCTGTCAGTCTGCCAATCTGTGTGTGTGTTCAGATTTCCTGGATATGATATCTCAAGAACAATAGGTGATAGGATCATGAAACTTGTTCAATAAATGACCCTATATTAGGTCTACATAATTTCATGGGAGAATGACCTTTCACCTCATTTCCAGGGCATAAGGTCAATTTCCATAATAAAGACATTGCTTCAAGGGTTGAGTTATAGTTTTGGCATGATCACAAAGCACTCCACAATTATCAGTGAAATTTCACTTTAGATACAACAGTGCACTTTTCCAAGTCTAATTTTGCATTCTCATCTTGATTAAAATCTTTATAAAAATAAAACTCCATTTAAAATAATCACCTGCACAGTAATACTGTGTAACACCCCAACCTTTGTGAACTTCTACTCAGCCCTTTACCCCATTGAGCAGGTGTTATAATAGTGATACTAAAACAACACCTCCTGGCATTGACAATACTAATATGCATGTCTGGGAAAGAGGATCCTTTATTCACTTACTCCAGCGTGTTTTGCCTAAAGATATGCAATATTGCCAAAAGGTTGATATTAATTGTCACTTTCAAATTTGTGGTCATATAGGAGGAGATTGCTGTGGGGTAATTCCCATACCAATTGAATGTTCATGACACTATGTTATTAAAAGCTTATGTTCTGCTATACCTATGTCAAGAATATGTGACTCATTCACAGCTATTACTGAGAATAAATTGCATTTCTTTTTAATCAATACAAAATTCAAAGCATCACTTTTACTTCTATTCATTTTTTCCCAAAAAAGATGTAAATATATATTTTAATTCTAGCATTTTTTTTAGATTCTAAAAAAATTGTTTAATTTTTACCCTGCCCCCCCCCCAGTGGATGCCCACATTATTGAAACAAAAATAATTGAACTTTAAGTGATCAATTCCACAGAAGCAATTATTTTGATAAGGCTTTGAGACCGACAAGGTAGCTCGGTCCTAGTAAATTTGACAGGAATTGATGTAACACTTTATCTAATCTTGAAAAGATGGCATACTCTGTGAATAGCCTAAACCTTTCATTTTTTTTAACCTCCCTGGGAACATGAGTGATTCAAAGAATTCAACTGCATAGAGAACCTCCACAAAAATGGCCATGATTTTTTATGGGCTTAATTTTGTTTACCCAAAATGTACTTCTTTTAAGATAGGCTTTTTTGGTCAAAGAGAGGTTGTAGTTCCTTTAGCCGACCTTTAAATGCACATTTTGCCCCTTCAAGGTTCAGTATCAATCAATTTCAATCAATTTATTTCACTATGCAAGCAGCGATACAAAGTTTATGGTGTATAAGTAAACTAGCATAGCGGGTAAACCGGAGCATAGCTCGAAATAATGGTCACCCAGAAATACACTGGGTATTTTTCTACTTCTCAAACTGCACTTCCACCTCCTCATCCTCTTCCATCATCATACTATAACTGACCTCTGCCTCATCTTTCTCCTCTTCCATATCATACTGTAATTGAAATTGGGATCTATTTTTTATCTCTACTTTCCCCATTATCTTGAGTCACACTTCCGTCACTGGCCCTCTCCCCATCTGGACAAAATATGGTCATACCACCATTCAATCATTCCCAAATACAGACTAGGGTCTTTAACCATGACATGACTCGTTCAAATTCCCACATCCCCCAGCACCAGATGCCATCTGGCTTGCATTAAACAACAGATATTTTCAAAACACTATTGGGTTATTTTCATAAATTTTGCTACTTCAGGCAAAACTCCGCAGTTGTTGAGTGATAACTGTTTCATCTCTTTTGACCCAAAAATGTGGTTCTCATTTGTTGGTGTATGTTTACTGTGGAATTTAAAAAAGGAAAAGTTATTCTAACTATACTTCAGGAGTTCATTTAAAGGCACTATTGGTGATTTGCTAAATCAGAAAATAAAAAAAAATCATCAAAAATCAGATTTTTGCATTTTTGTAACAAGTATATGTATCCTAACATACCCTGTAAGGGATAGTCCAAAAGTAACCTGATAAGGACAAATTGGATATTTTAGTTATTACTGTCCGTCCGGACACTTACTACAGCATGTAATTGAATGGGGATTTATTACTTTGAACAAGTTGGAAAATACACATGATAGTCCTACAGACTTATCCTTCACTTTCAAGCTATTCCTGGAAATTTAAAAAATATAGCAAGTAAACTTGCGTGATCCCCCTGGCAAGATGGCAGTATGCAGCATGACCTCAGATGACCTTTGACCTTGGTCCGTGACCTTTGACATCATCCACATATGAAGGAACCCTATGCACCTTAACCCCTAGTCTGGTTTAAATCAGACTTAAACTTTTCAAAGACGACCTGAAAAACGAAAACCTAACCGAAACCTAACCAAACTGGAACACACATGCATGCCATACACACGCGTACACCACACACATACACATGTAACCTCTTGCAAAATCCCCCTTCTGCTTTTCAAGCCACAGGGATAAAAAATCTTGCAATGGGATAAAAAATATCTTTTGGGTAAATCACTGACAGTATCTTTAAGTGGATCTAATTCCATAATCGCATCTCACTGTGACTGATTACCATATTATTTTAAAAGGTGCAATTTTGCACAACTTTGTTGCAGTACTCACAGTCTTAGGATTGAGACTGGTACTACCCTAAGAGATTGTCTTGAATTTAAAAAGGGATTTTGTGATTCTAATATCTTCAGTTTTGTTTATGGTTCACAAGACATATTTGAGAAAAGCCTATTTCTAAAATTTCAGGTGATTTATGCATTTTTGGTTTTATGAGCAAATATTTGTATCACAGTATCCCATAGGCTACTGTGCTGTAATTTCTGTCAGTTTAAAATACACAATGTCAAATTTGGCAAAAATTGGTGCAAATATACTCTTTTGGGGAGTGAAAATTTCACTCCCCAAAAGAGTGAAACTCCTTTAAACCACTCCAAATGAGTGGTTTATACTTAAAAAGAGTGAATTCCCACTCAAAAAGAGTGAACATCACTCCAAAAAGAGTGGATTTCCACTCGTTTTCGTGTTGTCCTTCGTTTCACTCCTCAAAAGTGTTGTCCTTCGTTTAAAGGTCCATGGCCCGATCGCTAATAGCCTCGTCCCCAGAAGCCCAGATTTTACCGGAAGTGGTCGAAATTTTGATAGCAGAAGAAAGCTAGTATTTTTCTCATTTACCCTGTGAAATCGTAGGGCTAAATGATGTATGGTTTGCGAGTTATGAGGGAAAGTGTACTCCATTTTGGTTGACCAATATTAGCTTTACACAGTAATCTATGGGGCTAACAAAATCACATTTCTTGCTGTCACATCAAAACGGATTGAAATATCGGCGCGAAACTTTACAGATGAGGTTTTTGGGTGAAGGCCATTCTACCAAGATGAAAACTTTATATACTTACATCGGACCATCCCCCTTTAACTCCTCAAACGAGTGGAAATCCACTCTTGTGAAGTACAAACCACTCATTATGGAGTGGTTTACAAGAGTTTCACTCTTTTGGGGAGTGAAATTTTCACTCGTTTACATTTAGAGAGTAGGTCCTACTTCCAGACTCTTGGAGGCATATTCCTACCCAAACCAAACCCACAGGGTAAACCTATAGTATTAAGAACATGTTTCTAATATCTGGAGCAGTGGGAGAGGAATGTTTTAGATTAGAGTGGTGCTTTATTTATTTGTCAAGTATTTAAAAAGAGTTCTTTGGGTGTGAGGTTTACTCACAAACCATTCACTTTACCAGTCAGTTAATTTACCATCAAAGTCCCTACAATGGTTAAAAACTCACACACAAATATCATATGACTTTGTATTTGCTTAGTTAGATTGGTAACCCCCAAAAGTTGATTAAAACACAGTTAGTCAACATCTTGTGGCAGCATTTCAAAAAGAGCAAACTGTTTTGTTCTTGCCAAGGGCAGCTATTCAGCTAACTTATTGTAAAGTTGTTAAATATTTAATTTTACCTAATAAAGGACTTCTAAATGAAAAATAAAACAAACATTGAATAAGATGTGTATAACACCATGAACAGTAACACTTCATGGTCAAAAAGGAGATAAAATGTTCCCTTTGTGTTTCGTTTGTAAAGGTCATCATAAAATGCCATGGAATTAGCCAGGTATGACAACTAGTTGGATGCAACTTATCAAAAATACCAATAACCACCACCTCCTTGCCCAACTTTCTTATGAAAATTTTAAATATTTTTCCATCTGACCATTGGGCAATGTATTGTACTATGCCTAATCCAATTAATTTTCTCTACAAAGTTTTTGTGGGTTCTTGTCTTTAACAGAAATCTCCTCACACATACTTCCCAGAGCTACCTGGGGGGTTTTTGCTAAAAATCTCTTAAAAAGACACTTTTTATATATTTTTGGACCTTTATATCAAAAATACACTTTTTCTCAAAACTATATCAGGAAAATTCAAAACCTATATAGTTTGAGATTTTTCTCTTAAAAAGACACTGTTTAGACATTTTAAAGATTTTTTTCAATTTTTTCAGTTTTTTTCATTTTTGTTTAGAGTTTTCTCACTTTTCTTAGCCAGGAGGATTGCACCGCAGGCCTATAAAGTTCATAAACGAGAAAAATCATCTTTTCTACTCTTTTACGGAATACACCTCATACTAGATTACAGTTTATTCCGTTATAGGACAATTGGTAACATAGTAATATAATGATAACCCCACAATGTCAAGTAAAATCACCCCCAGTGTAAAACTAACCCCACAATGTTCATTTCTACTTAAAAATAACCCCACAATGTCGCTCCGTAAGCACAACAGAATGACCATGTGGGGATATGGTTACCAATATGGTTTTCCACTCCCTTTTATAATGTAATGACCCTATTTTCATTCCAATTTTGGTTGAAGAGGGGCTATATTTTCCAAATTGTCGTAAAATTTGATGGAAAATTTAGGCCCAAATTTACTCAATCTGGAAGCCAAATTTCATGACTTACTGCACACACATTTTAAGAAAAAAGATAAAAATTGTGTCAAAATTCGGCTCAAAATTGCACCTTTCAAATTTCAATCAATGACTCTACACATGAATCCCAAGGAGTGGACTGAACTTGTACTAACAGATATTTCTGGGCTAATGCCAGATGTTACATCTGAACTGCACAACCTTGTATTTGCTATAAGCTGCTATACTACTTAACACTCACCTACTGCATCTCCTGCATTCTTCAACCCTACTTTACATCCTGTCATCACTTGTAGCTCCCAGGCTGTCTTGAAACATTCAGCTTCTTCCTCCTCTCCTTATCCTTCTCCACTCCATCCAGACAGTCACCATGGCCTTCTGAGAACTCAAGTGTCTGAGTGGAAGTGAATGCAAGGAGGTACCTGCATCATCTGTTCATCGTGTTCAAGGGTGCTGAGAGGGATGGTGGTAATTTCCATTAGATGTACTAAGACTGGTCTGTGGAAGAGATTGAAAGTATGGTTAGGGAGAGTCCATCCATTCATTTAAAATGGAGTGTAGTGATGTAAATTGTCGATGTCTGAGAGACCTTTAATACCGTTAGAAATGGGGCCACATCCCTGCTGAAAAAGTGCAACTTGTTCATGTTGTTAGTGTAATACCTAGCATTTCTCAGGAATTCCCAACAACATACATTTATGTAAGTCCTTTGGTCAGTGGCTCTTGAAATGGTTTTTCTTCAGGTAACTGTGTCACTTGAAGACCATTTCAAGACCACTGACTCAAGTAAAGATCAATTGAGAGTTATGTATCCATGGCCGCTCTGCTTTCCAAACGTCCATATTGAAATCTCAGTAGCAAGCCATTGAGGGCTGTGTTGCAACAAATTACAAATTTTAAATGGGACCACCTTTTAGCCTCTGGAACTGAACTTGAGCCAAATTGTGGCCTCAAGAACTTTGGATAGACCGTATTAATAGACGTCAGCCCCAGACATGTTGGACAAGATGCCATACATTCCAGGACTACAATGATAAGCTGTCAATCGAGCCATGTTTAGCGATTCACAGGGCTCATTGACAGTGAATGATTGTAGTACTTGAATGATCTATCTTGTCCACTAGAGTAGATTCAACCCTTGTGTGACCTCTATACTTTTTCCGAAGGTAATTAGCATCGAATGATGGGATGTGCAGTGGAGCCATTAAAATTCCACGCTAAATCCATTGAGGCATGTAGTCCGATAGCATAGAAAATAATTCTGGCTTATGAAAAACCATTCAAGTACACGTAAACTCATTTAT
>JAMKCH010015856.1:0-34339 GCA_023653785.1 Ophioderma brevispina
GAATTGGATGTATTCATCATTTTATGCCTGACCAGGTGACCGAGGATGATTTCAAAAAATTGACAGGACCAATGGTGCAACCTGGCGGGAATTTAATCCCCATTTTCATCTGTGGACAAAGTTCCCAATTTTTTGCCGATTTTTTGATAAAAGGTCCAAAAAATTTAGAAAGGAAATATGACAAAAAGTCCATTTTAAGTGATAATGTTCACGTCCCAAATGGACCATCTTAGGAGGTTAGGTCCAATTTTTCCAAAAAAAAAGTCCACTTTTCGAAGATCCTCACCCCCGTAAAAAAAATTCTGCGTACGACGGCCCCGTGATTCAACCACTCTTGCAATGTGTAAAAAGGCCTCATTTTGTGTTTAATTTGTGCTCATTCAGCCGTGAAGTACGGGATTCCTCTCATTTTCACACATCGCTTCCTACAACCATAAGCTATAACCTTCTAGTTTCAATCTTTAAAAACGGATAGTCCTGGAAATTCTGTAGGGTATTCTTTTGGGGGACCTTACTTTTGATGTTGTGTTTAGAAACCTAAGGGTGCTGGGTGGGGTGGGTTGGGGTTTGTTTGGTTCCTTCCAGAACTTGATTATTGTCAATTTTGTATTTTGTTTGGTTGGTTGGTGTTGGTTGTTCGTTTTTGGTTTGTTGTTTTTTGATTGGTTGTTTTTAGTTGTTTTTTTTAGATTGGTTTCGGTTGGTTGCTTTTGGTGAGTAGTTTTAGTTGTTTTGTGTTAGTTTTTGGTTGGTACATAGTGTGTGGTTTTGTTTAGTTTTGGTTTGCATTGGTTTGGATGGTTGCTTGGTTCTGTTGGTTGGCTGTTGGGTTGGTTCATTTGGTTGGTTGGTGTTCTTGGTCGGTTGCATTTTTTTGGTTGGTTGGTTGTTTTTATTTATATTGGGTTGGTTTGGGTTGGTTCTCCTAATTGACTAATGCATGCAGTGACCAATTTCATAAAACAGTGGTTAGACAAGTATACGTATGTCTCATGACTCCGTATTTAACATTACATTATTTGCTTATTTGTGTTCCCGCATTTTCTTCTAAGTGGCAGAACCAATGATCGATTCCATGATTATCATGTTGGAGTGTTGAAAATTGTCGAATCCCAACATGATAATCAAAAAATAGATAAGTTTACGCCCAAAATTGATTGGTCTCCGCTATGAGTTTTAAAAATATTGGGCTCGTCTCGTCTGCGTCTCGCCTAATATTTTTGTAACTCATAGCTCGACCAATAAATTTGGCTCCATCGATCCAATTTTATGTGAAACTTGGTAGCCTTTTAAGCTCTGTGCCCACACCGTAAATCCTAATCTATTTATAGTAGCTAACCTAGATTGGGTACTTTCTCTGACAAGGAATCATTTCTCAACGTTTTACAATACAGTAACAAAAGAATCACAATTTGAGGTTACATACAATTGGCCTAGTAAGAAAAAGGTACGCCTTTGGTTGAAATCCAACATAGTAACCGTTAATGGTGGATATGTACTACCATGTCGTTTTCCTTTAACGCAAATAGTGTGTTTTTTTCCACATTTCATATTTTTTCTCATTAGCTAGTACAAAATGTTGTGGCTCGCTGTATATTCTATTATATAGGAGCTCGCGAGGCGAGATTCTTTGTAAATAAAATTAAGATGAGTCACTCTAAATTTTTTTTTTTTTCAAAATTCGACTCCAAAAGATGCGGAATCGATCGAAAAAGACATGAAATTTCACCCAAAAAGAGTTAAATGTGCAACGAGCGATTTCAAGTCAATCTATTTCTGTGATATGTACAGATTTCATATAGAATAGATCCTCAATAGATCCCTAGCTTTTTATTTGCACAGAATAACTTAAAATGAAACAAAGTGCGATTGAAAGTTTGATATTTCAATAGAAACTAAGGCTAAATTTTGTATTTGCGCCTAGACGAAATTAGAACATTTCACAATTTTTTGTACGCAAGAACCCGTTTGTCAAGCTGAATCATAATACACAGATTGAATATATTTGACATACAGCTTTCCCACAGTGCCCAATCAAGAATTTAACGAAATTTTGTTCGGACACCTGCACCTGTCATTGAAATCTCTTGTTACACCTTTAAATTACACTCGTTACGTGACCCCATCACGAATGGGTACCAGGCCTGGTAAGTTATTCAAGATTTGAGAGCTTTGCTACTTAATTAGTACCAAGGATGGGGGGGGGGGGTTCCTATAGGTGACTCTCAAAATTTGTTTTCGCTGGCCGCTTTACGCCGCGTTGGATTTTCGCCTATTTTTTTGTTAATAATGTCCGGACTTTCACTAAATGCCGCTTCTTTTCATACCAAAAAAAAAAAGCCAAGCCGTTAATGAGTTTAATTAGTGAGGGTCCCATGGAACCCCCCCTTAGGTACTAACGGAAATCATCTATAATATTTTAAAAATCAAAGAACTAAAGACAATTTTTCTGATATATGTTCACACATACATCATACACTCTAAATTACAGGATTTAAAATAAATCTGAAATGATTGCGAAGGGACCAATCCATTTTTAGATTTCAAATATTCTAAAAATGGATTGGTCCCTAATCAGTAAACAATAAGCGTAAACCCTTATTGTAACATAAATAATTAACCCTTATGTTTAGAGCATACAGCCCCAGAGGGTTTTTTGTTAACGAACGAGATACCGATCTCTAAACACGGGAAAATTCAGAGAAAAAATTTGACAAAAAAGTCCACTTTTAAGTGATGAGTGCTTTCACGTTCCAAAGGACCCTCTTAGGAGGTTAGTCAATTTCCCAAAAAAAAAAAGTCCACTTTTCGAAGTCCGCACCCCCGTAAAAAATTCGCGTACGGGCCCACGTGATTCAACCACTCTTGCAAGGCTTGAAAAAGGCATTCATTTGGTTAATTTGTCTTCATTACAGCCGTGAATGAAGTAAGGATTCCTCTCCATTTAAACCATCGCTCCTAACAACCATGCTAACATTACCAGGTGTTTCATATAACAAACGGGAGATCCTGGAAATTATAGTAGGTTCCTTTTGGGGGGGACCACTTTGAGTGTGTTTAGAACCTAAGGGTGCTGGGGGGGGGGGGGTGGGGTTTGTTTGGTTGCGGTTGATTTCGTTGGTATTTTGCCTTGGTGGTTGGGTTGGTGTTAGGGTTGTGGTTGGTGGGGTTTTTGTTGGTTGTTTAGTTGTTTTTTTAGATTGGTTCGGTGGTGTTTTGGTGGTTCCGTTAGTTGTTTGGTGAGTTTGATGGTAAATAGGGGGGTTGGTTGTTTTGGTTGATGGTGGATGGTTGCTGGTGTGTTGGTTGGTCTGGGGTTGGTTCATTGTTGGTTTGTGTGTTTTGGTTCGTTTTGCATTTTTTTGGTGGGTTGGTTGTTTTTATTTTAAATATTTGGGGTTGGTTGGTTCTCCTCATTGACAAGAATGCAGTGGGACCAATGTTCACCCCCGAAAAAAAAAAGGAGAACAAAAATAATTTCTCTTCCTCCCCCCCTCCACCGATACCCTCCCACTAACCTACCCCCCAACCCCCTACCACCCAACCACCCTCACTCCACCTCCCCCCAAAATAAAGCCCCGCACACCCCGCTTTTCTCTACCCCCAAAGAATCATCCTATCCCCCCCCCCCCAACCCCCCACTTCTCCCCTACCCTCTCCCATACCCATGAAACCACCCTTCCTCCTTCCCCCCCCCCCCGGCACCCCCCCCCACCCCCCCTGACTCCCAACTTCATTTACCCACAGAGAGATCCCACCCCAACTCCTCCTCCCCTCCACCCCCTTCCTCCCGCCCCTTCCTCTCCACCACACATCCCCCCTCCCGCCAGCTTTATCTCGTCATCCCCTCTCCTGCCAACCCCCTTCCCCTAGACAAAGTATGTATTGTATGTCTTCATGAACGACGTATATTTAATCAGGTACATTATTTGCTATGTTCCCGGATTCTTCTAAGTGGCAGAAACCCAAGAGCGATTTCATGATATAATGTTTTGAGTGTTGAAAAATTTCGAAATCCAAACAACATGATAATCAAAAAATGGATGGATTTACGCCCAAAATGATTGGTCTCGCTATCGGTTTTAAAATATTGGGCTTGGCTTTGTCTCGCCTAATAATTTTGTAAATAACTCATAGCTCGACCAAGAAATTTGGGATCAATCATCCATTGTATGTGAAGACTTGGTCTAGCCTTTAGTTCATGTTGCACCCACACCTGGAAAAGCCTAAATCTATATAGTTAGCTAACCTAGAATTGGGTGGTTGACTTCTATGACATGTGTGAACAATTCAAACGCTTACATTACAGTAACAAAATAATCACAAATTGAGGTTACTATACAATTGCGCTAGGAAGAAAAAAAGGTAGTTTACGATTTGGTTGAAATCCCAAACATAGTACGCGTTAATTGGGGAATAAAAGTACTACCCATGTCGTTTCTTTACCAAATGTGTGTAGAAGTACCAATTTGCATATTTTTCTCATAGCTAGTAACAAAAATGTTGTTGCGCGTGTATATTTCTATTAATATAGTTGAGATCGCGAAGGCGAGAGTCTTGTAAATTAAAAGTAAGAGTGAGCCCAGGCGGCGGGGTGGGGGGCTGGTGGCGTTCACTCTAAAATGTTTGTTTTCAACACATTCGACTCCAAAAAAAGAGGCGGAAATCGATCGAGAAAAGACAGTGAAATTCACCCAAAAAGAGTGTTAAGGTTGCAACGAGCGATTCAAGCATTTCTATTTTGTGATAGGTAGTGATTTCATATAGAATAGATGCGCAATAGTCCCTACTTTTTTGGTCACAGAAATAACCTAAATGAACACAAAGTGCGATTGTAAACTGTTGTATAGTTCAAGAAAATAAAGGCTAAAGTGTATTGCTCCTATACGAAATTAGAAATTTCACAATTTTTGCAAAAAAACCGTGCAGCTGACATCATTACAGATGAGATATTATTTGACATTAAGCTTACACCAGTGCCCAAATCAGGAGGAATTTTCAATTTTTTCGGGAGGGAGGGGACCAAACTTGCACTGTCATTTGAAAATCTCTGGTGACCCTTTAAAATTACACTAGTTACGTGACCCCACACGAATGGGTAAACCGGATGGTAACGTTTATTCAAGAAATTGCGAGCATGTGCCAGCTTACAAAGTGACCAAGATGGGGGGGGGGGGCCGGTGGGGTTTACTATGGACTATCAAATTGGTTTGTCGCTGGGCCGATTTAAGAGTGGGATGTTTTAGAAGTTCCCCCCCTTCCTACACCTACTACCCCTCTCTCCCCCGCTCTTCAAATCACCTTCTGCCTCCCCTTCAACGATCCCCTAATTCAAGCCTTCCCCTCCCTGGCTGTTTCTTTTTGTAATTGTCACTTTTAAATCCGCGATTTTTTCATTTACCAAAAAACAAAGCCAAGCCGTAATGAGTTAATTAGTGAGGGTCCCATGGGAACCCCCCCCTTAGGGTCGAAGGAACTCATCTTGAGAATTATTTTAAAAAATCCAAAGTAACTAAAGCAATTGTGCTGATATTTGTTCACCAAATACATTCATAACTCTAAATGACAGGGAATTTAAAAAATTCGAAATGTGACGATGGGACCAATCCATTAGATTTAAATCGAAAATGGATGGTCCCTAATCAGTAAACATTAAGTAAACCATTCTTTAGTAACATTAAAATAATTAACCCTTATGTGTAGAGCATCAGGCCCAAGGGGTTTTGGTTAGACGAAAACGTGATACAATACTAAACAGGAAAAAATGCAGAGAAAAATATAAACTTTGCAATATGAAAGTCTGCCGGGAACCTGTGCGTGTAGCCCAGGAGGGGTAAAGTTAATATGGGGGTCAAATGTTCGAACTAACTCTAACTTAATTAATTAGCTCAAATTATCAGGTAAGCCAGAGTAAAAAAGTCAATGGGTCACATACGTGTGGTACTTCCTTTCCCAGATATTTTGGGAAAAGAGGCGCTAAAGGTAAATTGTTATTAAGAAAGGTCCACCCGTTGCAATACCCAGATTGTTTGTTAACAATATTTTAAAAATGTTTATGATACGAATCAAATATGAAAGCTTTTTGCACTTTCGGCATCTACTTGTTGTTGGTCCCACGCCAACTTAGTTGGCAAGGGGGACTATAGAAATGCTAGCCGTCCGTGCGTATGTGTGGTGTCCCTCCCGATATCTTTGGAACAAGCAAGTGTGAAGTCATCTTCGCAACATTAGATGTATCTCAAGTAGGCGTTGGGTGGGGATACAAAGTGGGTTCATGTGGCATGGGTCAAGGCAAATGTTGGTCAAAATAGGGTCAAATCATGGGCAAACATAGGGCTAAACGCTAGAATAAACATTGTAACACGATATGTTTATAGCAAGTATGGTGTCCATCTTCGCACCATCAAGTAGGCGGCGGATGAGGTCGGAGGTGGATGAGGTCGGAGGTGGGTCATGTGGCATGGTCAAAGGTCAAATGGGGTCCAAAAACAAAAATAGGCAAAAAATGGAGTGTTAGTTTAAATTGTATTTCCTGAATGTTGGTAGGATGATGAAACTTGGGGTGTGGTCAACATTCAGTGCCGAAAATTTTGGAAGGTATTTCAAACGTTCATATTGAGGTCTCCAAGGTATAATCACTTAACATGTGGTAGGAGATGCAAATTGGTGGGTTGTGTGGTCAAATTCAGTACCAAAAATTTTTGAAGGTCAGTTCAAGGGTCATGCGAGTCACCAAGTCAAATCACCTTAACATGTGGTAGGAGGATGACACTTGGTGGTTGTGGTCACCAGTCAGTACCAAAAATTTTTGAGGGTCATTTCAAGGTCATCCGAGGTAATTCAAGGTCAAAATCATTTAAACATGGGTAGGAGGATGGAAAAATGGGGGTGTATCAACATTCAGTCCAAAAATGACGGTTATTTCAAGGTCATTCCGAGTCATCCAAGGTCAAAAATCATTAAACAATGTGGTAGGAGGCTGAACATTGGTGGGTGGGGTCAACATCCAGTACCAAAATGTTGAAGGTCTTTCAAGGTCCTCCGAGGTCATCCAAGGTCAAATCATTACATGTGGTTGGAGGGTTGAACATTGGGTGGGACTGTGGTGTCAAACATCAGTACCAAAAAAGTTGAAGGTCATTCAGAGTTATTCCGAGGTCATCCAAGGTCAAATACAATTCAAAGTTGATCTCAGAGAGATTCAGGAATATAATTTTTTAATATATAATTAAAAAAAAGAAAAAAACTAAAAAATCAATAAAACTCAAAAACTTAAAAAATACAAATTTTAAAAAGTTTGGAAGAGAATCGGATTTTTCGTTGATGCAGTAACCTTATGGGTATATAACAGTGCCATAGGATTACGTGTATAAACAAAATTTCCGGATCCGGAAGTTAACAAGATGTGAGTTGCTATATGAAGGACTTCGATTTGAGTTAGCTATTTCGCACAGCGATTAGTATATGTGGATAAGCATTATGTCCATGCAAAAAAACACAATTTGTTTGAAAATTGAGGGGCGCCCTCCTAGAGGCAGTGCTGAGGCGGACCTTTACAGTGGTGGAGGGTGAACATTGTGTGGGTGTGATCAACAATCCGTGCCAAAACTTTTGAAGGTCCTGTGAAGGTCATGAGGGGTTCAATCCAAGGTCCAATCATAAATAGGTGGTAGGAGGATGAAAAGTGGTGAGTGTAGTCAAATCAGTGGCCGCCAATTTTTGAAGGTCATTGGAAGGTCATGTGGGGTCAATTTTTCAAAAGATCAAAATCACTAAGATGTGGTAGGGGGATGAAAAATTGGTTGGGTGGGTCAAAACCTCAGTACCAAAACATTTGAAGTCATTTCAAGTCATGCGGGGTCATCCAAGGGTCAAATCAACAGTGGTTGAGGAGAGACTCTTACCCCCGACGGTGAAAATTGGTGAGTGGGTCATCTTCAGTGCCAAAACAATTTGGTAATGCAAGGTAATGCCCCCCCCCCCCCCGCCCCCCCTCCCCCCCTCCTTATCCCCCTCTCCCTTCCCTCGCATGGGTCATCCGAGGTCAAATCACTTAACATGTGGTAGGAGGAGAAACTTGGTGGGCCCATCACAAATCTTCCTGAGATCAATAAAAGGTTGCTTCGTGTGTCTTTAGGTTACAGAACTGGGGGGGGGACCTTTGTGGTTCGAGAACGCCTGTTATAATGGAAGGGGTACAGAATTCCCTGTATAGGACTCTATGGGGGTGGGGACATTATACCCCTTCCCTATGAAAGGAAACCAACCCTATGCAAAATACAAAAAGCATATTTTGATGAGTATCATTAAATTACTTTAAAATATTTTTCCAAAGAAATATTGGTATACAATTGTTGACCTTTCTTGAATAAACAAAGACCTTTAGCCTATTTTCCCAAATATCTTGGAAAATTAAAACACCACACGCATGTGACCCCCAAATTGAACTTTTTTACTCCTGGTACCCTAAGGAATAATTTGAGTATTATTTCATTAGATTTAGAGCAGTCAAACATTTGACCCCCATAGTGAATTTAACCCTTTCCTGGGGCGACACGCAGCAACGGGTCTCCGGACTTTCTATTGCAAAAGTTATATTTCCTCTGAATTTGCCGTATTCAGAGATTGGTATCTCGTTCGTCTAACTAAAACCTTCGGGGCTGGACGGTCAGTGGCTGAAAACAATGGGTCGTTCTAGAGTATATAGCTAACAAACATAAATTAAAGTTTCAAAAGTTGTAAGCGCAAAGGATCATTTGAATTTACCGTCTTTTTGCCAATTTTCGCGTGTTTTGAAAACAAGATGCCCCTAATGTGCAGCCCAAATAACCCAATTTTCAGTTTTATTGCTGATTTGGAATTGTCGTAGACCCTTAAACTATGTATAAATTTCGGGCAAAAATTCCCTTGGGAAAGGGGTTTCCCTAGTGTGGGGTCCATGGAACCCTTGGGCCAACTAAGGGGAGTGAAAAACCCATTTGTCAGTAAAGCGACACTGGCACATTTGAAAAAGAGTGCGCCCTCAAGATTTTCAAACGATATTTTGCATGGTTGAAAGGCTTTTATATAAAAACCCTCACCCGAAAGGATTAAGCCCAAATCAGCTTCCTCTGGGTAAACAGATCAATTCTATAATTTAACGTCGCCGGCGGACTTAAGCAGCAGACGCGAAAATGGCTTCTACACAAAAACACCGCACACCGTATGCATGTGTCTCACGCTATGCACACTGTTTGACCGGTCTAAACCTTTGTGGTTTAATATCAGTGCGTACGAATAAAAATATTCATGTATATACACATTGATTAGTACAGTTATGGAACTTAAAACGACAAAAAGTTACCTGGATGTCTATCCTAATATAATTGCCCTATGGTTTTGGAGTGTGTCATTTTTATTGTGTAAAATCTAGATTGTTGTTCCAAGTCATAGGAGATCATTTGAGAAGCAAAAGTGAAAAAAATTCAATTTTGAGAAAAACATGTGCCAGTGCCGCTTAAGTGTAATAGATCATCATAATAAGTACAACATGATTGAATATTCAGCATGGACCTCATATATAATTGATTCTTGTGAACGTGTTATGATAGACTAGAAAGGCCTTGTAGGGTTTCCATTAAGCAAAAAAAGGGCGAATGTAGTGGGCTTTGACCTTAAGAGTGAATGCAAAAAGCCGTGTGAACAGAAAAAGTTATATAATGTTTTATAAATTATTCTGAACGATTTTTATGTTGCAGTATTTAATTATTCGAAACCCAAACCCCCAAGAAACTCCAAATGATGGTTCAAAAACTCGGGCGTCAACAACAATCAGTCTTACTACTGCTGCTTCTAGACATCGTTCACTCTGCGGTTAAAAGGACAAGGCGTTCTAGCCATTGACGCTAAAACACTTGAGCGGATCCTTGAAAGAGGAGACACAATTCCTGATTGCAGGATCATTATTGGGTTCATTGGCAGCTTGCGTCGCTACAGCTCAGGACCGTGATATTGTGATCTCAATGAAGTTCGTAATGATCAACTACGGAAGCCGCTAAAAATTCTAGTGGATCACCTACGAAAATTATGTACGGTACCAAACGAACGATGTAGGTATATTGGATTGCGACCATCAAGTAATTAAGACCAAATGCACTAGTAAAAGAGATAAATCATTACCATTGTTTATGTGAGATCTATGAAAAATGACTTTTAGTGGTATAAATTTTAGAAGAACAATTTCAGGAATTATAATTGCGTGCGGCTCAACGTTTTCTTTCACCCATTCCAGGCGGAAAACGCACGCAATCGGCAACGTTGGTGGCAAAGATATACTGGTTCCCCAAAATTTGAGGAAAGGAAAGGCAATACTTCTTTTGCAAGTTGTTAGTATCGAAATGATTTGGAAGATATTGAAACTTTTTTAGAACCTGAAATCAAATTTACCCTATATTCCTCTGGCCTAAAATCAGTCAATTAATATACGGACAGTGAACTACTCCACGAGTGGAAAATATTTGAAATTTGTAGGAATTATATTTTAAAAGTGAAGGATTACGCCTTAGAATTCTTAAAGTTATTTTTCTTCAACTAAGAAAATGACTAAAAGGCACTCAACAGCGGTGTTCAAGTTCAACGATATGAATCTCATTCAGTTGCATGGAGTAGTGTTAGTACGGTCAGTAATGACTAAAATATCCGAGTTTGTTCTTATTTAGACTATGGGCCAAAAACATTTTTTGTTATTAGTTAGGGGGGAGGGGGCGGGGGCTATGGGCGAAAAACCCGAAACCCACCCTCCCTCTTAGAGATTTCCATCATAAAGTTTTGCTGTGAGTTTGGGTTCCCAGCTATCAGAAACTGAGTGTTCGCTCTTTCAATTGGTGGTTTGTTGTAAGCGACCAGAGCCCCGTAACCATGGCAAGACAGAGAAATGAAAATTAGAATTGTCGGCAAAATGTCATGTCTGTATAATCTTCTATTTAACAAGAGTAAACGTCTCTAATTGCTTTTGGTCTATCAACTTGTGGTGTAGTAGGTATAAGATACCTATATGTGTTAAAGATAGGCACAAATCTGATTTTTTAACAATTTTTTTTCCGAGTTTCTTATATAGTAATAAAGCAGTGATAGTGCCTTTTAACATCGAGTCAAGACTCAGCTCTTGCAATGGCAAATTCACACCACACCACACACCACCACACACACACACACACACACACACACACCACATACCCACACATTGCAGGTAGACCGACAAGTAACTCAGGTATGTACACTTTGTGTGGACCTTCTTGTAAATTAGGACACACAAGAAGCAAAAGTAGACAAAATAGGCCGAATTTTTCTCATTGTCATTCTGAAATTTCAGCTTCAATATACACTACTTCCACGAAGATTATGTTTAAAGAACTGCCGTTTTAATGGTTAACAATTAAATATTATAACAGTAGTGAATAGGACGTTGCAATAGGCATTTTCACAATGAAAACCGTAAGTTTGTTTCCCATGAAACTTGGTGATGAGTGTATGCAAGTGGCAGTCTCATGTGAAATAGAGAACATGAGACAAACATCAGAACAAGCACCTTTAAAGAATTGGGGTAAGGGCTCTATTCGTTGTCCCAATCCCGGGGCCAAGCCCCAAGCTCCGCTTCTAGGAGTTAATTGATCTTACTGTGCTTTAGTCTTTTAACTCAAATATTGTTTTCCCCACAGGGCTGGAATTATACGATGACTGTGGAGTGTCATCACTGGTCACCCAAACAGCACTACGCTATGCTGCCGCGGAGAGTGAATGTGGATCTGGACAGCTACGTCCTGGTAAACAAGTTTACAAAATGATTGAAAAGTAAAGCCAAATCTTCAGACTTCATTTATTAGCTGGTATAGAGGGATCAATGGAAACCTTAAAGGAATTTATTGGCATAAATCTATCGGCACATATATAATGAAATATCCCTAAATAAGACGTACCAGATGGTTTTCATGGTCATTGGAGTATTCCTTGCGAAAAAAATCCAGATTATTCCGACAAATGTCACAACTGTACAACAATCATGGAAGCTGCCATCTTTATTCCCTGTGCTATATTTACAACGCCGCACGCAATACCGAAACAGAAGCCAACGTGATATATTTCTATTGATCCCTCTACAACGCCGCACGCAATACCGAAACAGAAGCCAGCGATCAACTATAACACATAACCACAATAATTCGATATCCGGTAATTATACCAAATTAATATTTGTTTTCTTTTGTGTGTATGTTTGTGTTTATGTGGAGTAGGTGTCATTGGTCCTACTCTTGATACCACCGTGGCTGCCGCTACGTCTGTCTTGGGCGCCGCACAAATACCAATTGTGTCCCCTACTGCTGCTTCCATCAGCTCTCCTGACGACGCTGTTCCAGCAAATATCTTACGGACACTACCTTCAACTTCATATCAAGCTCAGGTATTTTTAATCAAATTATGTCTCTATTAAGACAACGTCTTAACATTTGCATTTAGAGAATTACCGACACGTAGACAGAATTGGTCCCAACTTGTTAAATAGATTGATTTAAACACGATTTGAACTCATGTTGACACTATAGAAATCATTAAAATGGAACATAACATGCTGTGTCAGGGCGCTGTTGATTACAAAAGATAGACGGTTCAACGTCATCAGTACCAATTTGGTAATTTCGAAAGCCTTTGATATTGTTGATCACAAAGTTGTTTATTGTATGCTGTCCTTGGATTTGCCTCGCGCTTTGAGTGCGATGTTACCGAGTAAAAGGACGGGTACTTCGGAAAGCGTATCAATTATTTTTCTTTGCCCACAGACACGTGTGCTTATCGTGAAACTGAATAACTTTTAAACAGATACTTCGCTAAGAATTCGTTGAAGTTTCGAAGAATGTATTGGGTTGGCTTCGATATCCCGTGTTTCATGACAGTTGATCTGTTTTATTGCTTAGAACAAGAGACACCGGTTCCAACCGGAAGTCTCCTCTATTTCGACCATGGTATCCTTGGTATGATATGATACGATGATATGATTCGTTATGATATGCTGCTGCACTTTTGAAATGTCTCTACTTTGTCCATACAGGCAATAGTTGACCTGATTGAATACTTTGGTTGGAATTACGTATCAATCGTGGCAACTAGAGGGCAATACGGAGAAGGTGGAGCAAACGAAACCATTCGCTTAACTAAAGAGAAAGGAATCTGCACCTCCGAGACAATCCTACTTGATGAATCCGACATTGACGGACTTGTGTATGATGACGTAGTTACCACCTTGCTAAGTAACTTCGAAGCTAAAGGTACGGGTCTATAGAGTGCAATAATGTAACTGGTTATCCTTTCTGTTTTATATTGGAATTCCATGCACATGTCTACAGGTGAATTACAAGGTGGAATTAGGTTCATACTAGTAGATGTTGTGTGACTTAAAAATATCAGAATAATAGGTAGTTATCATTGTAGTTTTTAACCACAGTGATTATTATTGGCGAGGCTATTAAAAATAGCCTCGCCAATAATAACCACTGTGGTCATATGCATAATTGACATCTTTTTTTAAATGTTTTTGATATTTCCGAATGTGTCATCTGAAGCGTCCTTAGTGCACCTCTACTCTTGGGTATCATTTTGTTGGAATGATTTTTTTCTGCCAAAAAAAAAAATAGCTGCAAGACTTTGATGTAGTATTGGAAAATTCTAGTCTCACAAAACCATTGGCCGGTATTCACAAAAGCGGGTTAACTTTAATCCAGGGTTAAACAGGGTTTAACCCACGATCATGGGTTAAATTCATGTTATCTTCTATGGGATATTTAACCCAGGGTTAAAATTAACCCACTTTTGTGAATACTGGCCATTGCTTCTACATTTCCAGGTGTTGTATTATGGTGCTCCTCGGGTAACAATGTCGGCATGTTGGAAGCCATAGAACGGGCACAAGGTGATGCATACGACCTTGTCTTGTTAAGCAGTGATAGTGCCATCTCGGATGTCATAGGACTGGAAACTTATCCAAATGCTGCGCGGGGAATGATAGGCCTTCGACCCTTCGATTCATCTAACACGGCAGCCTTTACGTATTTACACCAGTTTTCCAATGAAACTTTCGATAACATCTATACCATACCCGTCGTCGATGCGGTTTTAGCCTTTGAACATGCTCTTGCAAGTATACATCAGGAAAAGTGCGCAGGATTGCCCGGAATCTGTCCAGGAATGACAGCGTTATCTGGTCAAGAAATGCTTGCTGCTTTGGAGAAGACTACATTTCCTGGTATAACTGGCGAAGCTATATCTTTTGATGGCAATAGAGAACCAGTTGCTTTCACTGTTGAAATCGTCCAATATCAGAATGAGACCAGCATAGGGGCTTCGGTGTATTCCTTCCAACAGGTAACTAAATAGTATTTTGTTTAGTTTGGTGAAAATGTCTACAACCCGTGGGGGGGGTGCCACTTTGTATTCCAAGGTGGATTGATGCGTGAACAAGACTTTCAAAATGCACCCTAAAACACGTATTTCACCGACGACAAATAAGCCTAAAACCTACCCCTAAACATATTTTATCTGTTTATTATCTTCAACAAGTACGCCGTGCCTTGAATCGTAATATAACCCTTTACTTTATCTTGGCTTTGTTTTTACTTACTTCCCAGTATCCGATTACAAATATTTTTGGATTATTTTGATCCTGCTTTCATGAGATATACATGAAAATTATCAGGTCAAGTAAAAACATAAAACCTACCTTTTTTTTTTTCCATATTTTTGCTGTTTTTTGACCAAACCCTAAACGATGTCGCGCGTACATCTGCCGGTTGGAAAAAAAGACACCCTTTGTTTTACGCGCGGTTCTTGTTCACGCATCATATCCACCTTTGAATACAAGTGGCCCCCCGGTTTCCTACACTTAGAGACATGGAATTTTCCCAAAATAGCGCCCCCATTTTGTTCGACCCGGGTTTTTTTGCATATTTGGAATGCTTTCCATGTATAGACCACACCTGAAGTGATAAGCCGATACACCGTCTTTAGTCATAAGATGACGATTTGACTTTCTGTCGTGTCACGACAGAACTCAAGCACGGTGTTCTATGGGGACAATTACGATAGTCAGGCAAGTTCAAAACAAGGTTTGCAGTTTTCTTTCGTGTTTGTTTGTCAAAAAACCTTCGAAATGTTCTCGGTAGGTGTCTACATCCGATCAAGTGCAATTTGAGAGAAAGTTGTATCCTAAAAAAATCTCCTGTCACTTTAAGTCTCAGTATTTTACTGCCACTAGAAACTCTTATAAATGAAAGAATTCCTTTAGTACTCGTGTGACTGGTATCCACACATGCACGGTCGCTGCTGTCTATTGATATAACGTTGGCGCGATTGCAACATGCAGGGGCGAGACTGTGTAGATTTGTTTTTCTAATAATTTTATGCACGTCGGTTTATTTGAGTCTTTATATAGTATAATTTTATAATCTGCGAAATTGATACGTTTGTGTGGGTTTCAGACATGTCAGAATAGGCATCAAATACAGTAAGGATTCTAAGATGGCTAATGTATACGTTAAGTTAAATACAAGTGAATTAGATTAAAGTTGCTGTCAAAGTAATTAGTTCTGTTAACGTGCCTTCAACTACAGGTGGGCGTCTGGAAACCGGAAGGTGGCTTGATCTTGGGAGCGTTCCAACATTACACACAAAATGGTTTGACAGATTCTCAACCGTCATCCACCTGTGGGAATCTCTGTGTAATGTGTGCTTCTAATCTTCATTCCCACCAACACAGGGAAGCGGTATGGCGTATAAAAATAGAGGGGATCATTAACATACGCATTCCTGGAGATCTTGACATTCCATCTATACTTTCACTAAGTGAGCCGGGATATTTCGGACACGATGGCTTCTCTGTGGATATGTGCGCGAAAAGGAAGTTCTTTCTGCTGAAGCACTTATTTATGCCCTTGACAAAGTTAACGCTGATCCGGAAGTATTTCCCGGGATCAACCTTGGTATTACGATCATGGATTCCTGTCGCCAATCAGTGATCGCCACGCGTCAACTGACGGGAGTTCTTGGGCAGACTGCTAATTTGGAATCTAGTGGACCTGCAATAGGTATTTTAGGACCAGATAAAGACGAGGTTACAAAGAAGGTTGTGGAAGAAATAACTGGACCTGCAGGATTAATAACTGTAAGTGTCCTTCACTGAGTAATCACTGACTTTTTTCTTGCCTGTTTAAAAGCATAAAAGGACACATCAACGTAACAAAAGCTTTTCCTTTCAATGTAATTTTTGATGTAATGTCGTAATTAACGCAATACTCTGCTCTTCTAACTAATATAAGAACACATTTTCTGATGGCATTATTCTAATGTCACACGTCTGAACTTCTTAAGCACTGATGTCACTGTGTTCTAAATATGTATGTATGCATTTTCAATCCAGATCAGCCACGGAAACAACCCGTCAACCCTGGGATCAGTTAACTTTTTACAGACAACACCCTCTCTTGACAATCAGGTGAAGGCCATCGCACAACTTCTAGCTGAAATGGATTGGTACTACACAGGGATTATCTACTCGTCTTCTACCTACGGTGCTACTGGGTATAATGCATTCCGTGTTGCTGCAAGGGAACTTGGTATATGTCTCGGACCAGCAAAAGAGATTCCAACGAAAGCCATGCAGCCCGACTTCGACGTAATTCTTACAGAGATGTACAATACCAAAGGTCTTAATGTACTTGTAACATTTGTTGACGAATCAGATGCAAGGCGATTGCTCGTAACTGAACATCTGTATGCCTTCAATCGTTTTTCGTGGGTTGGTACCGAGACGTGGACATCCGATCCAGATCTGTTTGAAGGATTTGAAACGGAAGCGTTTGGAACTCTCGTAGTTGTTCCTACCACTAGTGATCTGTCTGACTTCCAGGAGTATCTGTCGGGTGTCCCCTTAAAAACTGCTCGGGCTCGTAACCCGTGGTTGACTCCTGCACTAAACAGAATTTTCCCTTGTGGCAATATGACAGGACAGTCACAGAGTGGCAGTAATCGAAACTGTGTCGAGCTTGGCCCGTCCGGTTTAGGTTCTCTTATAACATTAGGAGAATACAGTACAGGTATAACCCACCTTATAAATGCTTTATATGCACTTGCTTACGGAGCCGACCAACTTCGACAAGTAAAATGCACAAATGGAAGTCAAGTGCTATGCGAGGAGTTTTTTGAAGTACTTAGAAGTCAAGAGTTTTATGAAGCAGTTGACAATGTCACTTTCCAAGCAAATGGACAGCAATTTGCTTTCGTAAACAGGTCTGGTCTTCCTGATTTCACGGTACAGAATTTCCAGCAGCTTGGTTCAAATATACTTGTTCAAGAGGTAACTATATAGAAATAAAAAACAATCACACACACACACACACACGACACACACACGATACACAGACGACACACACACACGACACGCACACGCACACTTGGGGGGTATGTTAGGTATTCTGAAATGCAACAGCACTGTTAAATGAGCAATTCAATCGTTTACAAAAGGTAACCAAAACGTTAATTAATAGAATTAAAGACTTAAGCAATGTTCATGCCAATCCTAATGAACATCGTGCATACATAGCCGGCATTCTTGCAGCCGTTATTAATCACAATTTAAAAAAAATAAAGCCTACAATCATGGAAAAAATAGTTGGTACACTCGATGCAATATATTTGAACCATCCCCATGTTCATAACTGATCGGAATTGGATAAGTTATTCTTCATTAGAAAGCAGATGTCTTCCCCTTTACCATATCCTTCCCCACCCCCCCCCCCCCCCCCCCCCCCCTTTTTTTTTTTTTTTTTTTTACCCTCATCAATCAATGTTGGGAGTCCTTCATGACTCCGATCAACATTGCCTTGGGGGAGAGGGGGTAAAATATTTCCCTAAATCGTACAAAAGTGTTCCAACATTTTTCCCATGATTGTATGTACTTGTGATAATGAAAGTAGTACCGGTATTATTGTTTTGACCCTCACGCCATAGGTGGTCATGAATACTTGTTTATGGCCGGTGCGAAAGGCAATCATATTGCTGCTACACCATGGGTATATATGAACTTCGATTTACTGACGAATACGCCAAAGCAATATGTCATTGGTTACAAAGTCTGGTGTAGAAGACGCACCTCCGTTGCAAAGTTTAATTATCTTTTGAACTGCTTTCTTCCAGGTTGGCAGATGGGCTGAGGGTAATCTGACACTAAACTTAACTCGCATTAACCTCGTCAATTCAGCGGCTGAAGGACCTCAGCGCGAACCATTAAAATGTGGTCTTTGTTTCGACGACACCGAAAACCAGGAGCCACCTGAGATTCTTGACTGGGAATTGGAAGGCATATGGGTTACCATCATCCTTGCTGTGTCAGCCGTATGTCTGTTCCTTATCGTATGTACCTTCTGTACCTTTGTCTTCAAACACAACCATCATGTAGTGACATCAGCCTCTTTAAGCCTCAGCCTTTGGTTGCTTTTGGGCTTGGCCATGATGTACCTTATGAATCTGGCGTACCTCCTGCATGCAAATACGACCATTTGTGCTATACGACGAGTTGGAACAGCGTTGGGGTATGCAATGACCTATTCAGCATTGTCGGTTAAAAGCATCAGGGTCAATAGACTAGTACGTGCTAAACCTAAAGATTCGATGAGTTTCACAGGACCCTTGTCGCAGACCCTTCTCTTTTGGGTGTTCTTCTCCACACAATTATTCATAGCGGCTGCGTGGCTTTTGCTACAGAGACCAAACGCCAATGCAATCCCCGGAGCTATAATAAGGTGTGAAGGACAAGAAAACTTGTGGAGTTGTGACTATACCCATATTGAACTTGTCGTATCTTTGGCGTATGTTTATGCCTTGGTACTTTTTACTTTCTTCACGTCCATTGGCGCGGCCAAGTATCCATACATTCTAAACGAAGGCAAATACCTTTTCATAAGTAGCTTGTTTAGTATGATCATCTTAGTGAGTTGGATTTGTGTGTACGTGCTTGCGGACCAAAGTATCGCCATACCCGCGCTTTGTATTGGTGTCACTGCTGATGCAACCGTTGTTCTGACTGCTATATTTTTGCCAAATGCGGCGCCCTTGGAAAACCAGCCAAGAAACCGGACAGACTGGATCACAAACTGAACGGAGAGAACCGCAATCCAGGTAGGTGGCCGGGGACAGAGGACTCCCAAATGTATCGGTAACTTCCTTGTAGGACTTTTGAATCAATAACTACACTTTTTTCATTTCAATTCACGATGCCTTTGACTGCAAAAAAACTCCTAAGACCTCTCACGCGATAATTTTTCTCATGATTACATTATTTTTTCTCATGGAGTCAACGCGTGCATCTTTGATCAATCTCCACAAGGTACTCGAAGAGATTGAGATGACGGTCGAGTTATATCTGGGGTGTTTGAGGTTTTCCCATGCTAACTCCAAAATCTTGTTTTTACACAATGCTGTCATTTCCATCCGAGATTTGGGTACGAATTGTTAACTGATGCACGGTGCGACATTTTGGACCATTTAGTTTAAAGATACAGGCGTTTCCAGAAGCGGCGTCACATTTTGATTTTTAAAACCTTTTTTCTTTAATTCTGGAATGTTCACCCATGCAATTAGCCTCACAACCCTGAAGTGATTAAGCCGAGTACGCCGTCTTTTTGTAAGCTCATGATTTAGTATTTTTACTGTCGTGCAACCAAAAGCAATGTTTTCTTTACGGACATTTACGATCCGCAGGCAAGTTTTTTTAGTAGAGGGGCCATGATTTTTTTTATTTTATGGTCAACGGATCCATGTTTGATTTTGTTTTCATTGGCTGAAGTTGCAATGACTTTTTCAAATTGAATGGGGGCGGGGGTTGAGGGGCTGTTGCAAGATCAAATTCAACACCGCTCCTATGGAAGCCAAATTAACGACCGATGGCTATTATGGAATTTTATTTGATGGCCCATTGGCCAACGCCTTAACATACCATCGTAAGGGAGCGTCTTATTGTTGGATAACTTATTTCATTGGCCAATTTTTGCCAGACGAGTTACGAACCAGTTTTATAATCCGTGTATACTTTGCTCACGAAATAGGCTTCCTCCTCAGCTTCTTGTTGTATACGCTAGGTAACTTCACACACAGTCTCTTTTTTTTTTTCAATCTCTATAGATATGATCAACGCAGAGAGAAACACTGATTTCGAAACTTGTAGACCCTGCTGTTAGCCAAGAGTATTCAGCTGGGAGAGAGGACAGAAGATACAAACATTACTAAAAACACAACTACTAACTACCTTCTTAACTACAACAAACTACACTCTACTAATAAACTCTGAAACTGAGCTAACCTGACAGCTGATACCACCAAAGCTATCAGTCTAACTAACTGAGGCATACGAGTCAGCAGTTACTGAGATTTCATTATTCGAGAGAGATTTCTTAAACATTTCTTACCATATGCAAGTGGGAAATTCCCTTTTTGTAATTCCTATTCCTGTAGTATAGTTAGATTGGTGACATCGTGATCGCATAGTCATGAACCAAAAATCGGGCTAATGTTATTCGTGTAAATACTTTAAACTCAATGCATGACCGAGTAGATTATTATACCGGTGTAAAAGTATGTATAGTCCTGCCCGAAGCCATCATTCCGGGCTGCAGATGATAACCGAATAAAGCATGAAACTAATGAAGACGTCACCGATTCGAGTGCCCGTTGTAAACCTGTGGACTGAGTCCTGGCGGATATAAAAATTATACACCGCATGGTCCGGCATCATTTTTGATTCTTGTTTGATCATTGTCGTGACTTCTTGATGGCTGGTGTAGTCGCTCCTCAGTGGACAGCTTTAGATCTTTACAGTTGTGGAACTCGAGTGCAGCAGTATCTTCTTGCAGTAGTGTGGGGCGTAAACTTGTAATCCTCAACCCGGATCTCACATTGGCGCTATTTCCGATGAAGTTCCGAGTTCGTCGTTACAAAAATTACTGCATACCGCTGTGTAGATATCATTTTTATTAGAATATGTTTGATCACTTTCTCTTTCGAAAAAAAAAATGAAATCGCAGAACTTTGGGGCAGTGACGAAGTATGCCCATTAGTATTTATTTTTTTTATTGAAATTAGCTGGATGAACGGAAAGTGTGCATATCCAAAGAATTTTGGTCCCACACAATGCTTCACCAGCGGCATCAATTTAGTTAATCGAGCGACTTTATCTTTTGGGTCATTTGACCATTAAGATATAACTTGAGATTTGTAGCAGTAATGTCATTGAAGCATAGCACATTCGATTAAATACGTATGTAATTTTATATAACTATTTGATAATTCGAAGTGATTACAATATGCTTTGATTAAAAAAAAAACAATTCAGAGTTACATTGGACCTATAAACTAACCGCTATAAGTGTAACACTTGAGAAAACTTAAAATCACTGATCTCATACAACAGTACTTTATTGAGTGACAGCAACCGGCGGACATCTTGGTAGAACCCAACATAATGGCATCCAGAGATAACCTGTTTTTAAACAGATGTTTTCTCGGGTGCCCGTTTTATAGTTACACGCCTTTAAAGAAGCCCGACTCAGATTTCATAAACTTTTTTCGTATTAATATCAAATAGTCAAGTTAAGTCCACTGGAATTCACGATAGTCCCCAAGCCCCTAAAACTCTCAATTCCAAGGTTTAAGATGACTCGGATTTTTCGTTTTGATGTATGTAGTACACATTTATGTGCGCATTGACAGTACCATAGGATATTGTGCAGAACAAATTTTTGTTACAAATTTGTGATTTGCGACCATGAAGGAAATTGATAGATGAAGCTTATCTATTGTCACAACGGTGATTAGTATATTGCGACCAGCATTATCAATATGCAAAAAAACAATTAAAGAAACAATAGGAGACGCCATCCTCAGGAAATCGGAAGTCAGTCTTTAAGAGTGTCTTTCCAGCGACCTCGTTCCATTTTATTTGATCATTGGGTTGGTTTTAGCACTATAGTAAAGGAGAGAGGCCCTTTATATTTCGCCATCAAATTTTGAGTTGGTGTTTTGGAACTATACGCAAGCTGTTTTTTATCCCAAAATACACTTGTCTTAAAAAATAAAGTATGATAAACTTCAGGGCGATGCTACCTGGAATAAGCAAAGCTCAGAGCATTCCTCCATTAATTGACCATTTAGAGACCTAAGTGAAGATACTAGAAGATGTTGCAAATATAGTCAGGTGGAAGCTTGCGCACACAGCCTGAAGAGATGGAAATGGAGTCGAACTTTTCATCTATTTTAGATTATTAGGACCTAAGCCAATGATTTTTGAAGGGTGGTGCAATTTGTCAGTGGCCTTTTTTTTTTGAAATCAATATGGCTGCTTCCATGTCCAATCACTAAAAATCCGTTAAGAGACAATTTTTTGTGGTACACGGGGTTTTTTAACACGAGGAAATGGTTAGTATACAATCGCCACAAAATCCAATAGCTGCCAAAAGTCCATGTGCGCTCGGAATCATGATCTTAACCCCTCAGTATACCTATTTTGATATACAGAATACATCCTAATACCCCAAACATGTTTTTTTCTGCCAGGTGTTCACAATCTGATTTACAATTAAACAACTCTGCAAGTGTTATTTTCTCTTCTAGAAATACATTCGAACACATCCGGACACTCCAAGTGTTCTGCACATTTTGCAGTGCAGATGCGTGATTCTAGCGTCTAATGTATGAAGGTGATAAATTTAAGGTGTGGGATAAGTATTTGACCATGCACTTGACATCCTTATCTGGCATTTTGTTTCATTAACATACAAACAAGGTGGGAGCCAATGTGGCTGCCTTTTTTCCTTCTTTAAAACCTATACATTACGATACATCTGTATTATATAGCATCCATTTTTTTTAAAAACAAAATGATTATTTAAAGTTTTATATTAAAGTATGAGATGTATGTCTTTGAACATTACAAACTCGTATCCAGGCCCTTCCCCCCCCCCCCAATTCCACAAAATGGAAAAAAGTCCACTTTTTGCCGATTCATTTTTGATAAAAAGGGTCCAAATTTAGAGAAATATTAAAAAGTCCCTTTTGGTGATGAGAATGTTCAAAGGCCAAAATGACCATTTTAGGGGGGGGGGGGGGTAGGTCCATTTTTCCCAAAAAGTTACTTTTTTTCGAAGATCCGCACCCCCCGTAAAAAACATCCTGCGTACGGCCCTGCTCGTATCTGGTATTTTTTTTTGACAACATGCTTAAAATTCAAAATTATGGCCAATATATAATGAATATATGACAATTTGTAAGTTTTAAAGATCTTAAAGGCAGTCATATTGGCTGTCATCGTGTTTGTCGCATGTAACACCTTAACTATCACATACAGGGTGAGTCAAAAAGATTTACACTCGTTTTGTTTAAATTTTTCTACACATGAAAATCTACTGAAGATATTGACTCTCGCTACCAAACCCAGATTATTGTTCCCCTACTAGAGAAATTTTGAATTTTGATTTTGAACCTTGCATTGAGAAGTTATGCTCACTTAAAGATAGCACCCTTTTTCATCTGTCCCGGAATCACTATACATGTTCTGGAATAATGGCCCAAGAAATTTTGAATGAGTCTACACAAGTACACCATGATATTCTTTGTTTGCTTTGATACCTCTGTGAACCTTTCACATATCAAGATGTCAAACCTTTCATTATTCTGATAACATACCAACTTATGGAATCCCGGCACCCAATTTGAAGCATTATTTCAATGAATTCGAAATAGTTCACGTATTTTCGTGGAAACTTTGAATGCAAATACGTATAGGTATTCCTATGGTCAATATAACCGGTTTGACCCTATTTTTCCACCGACGTCCTTCGTATCTGATGGGGTGGGGGTGGTGGGGGGGCTACTTTGGGGAATTTATATTTGACATAGCACACATTCAATGTCTATCTGTCTTTCCCTTTGGATCTCAATCCTTACTTCCCTTCCCCCTCTTTTCTTTACTCCCTTCTGCTGTCCCTTCACACTTTCCTGCTATACCGGTAGCTTAAGCTTATTTCCTTGTCAGACCCGTGGGGGAGGGGACAACGCGCCCCTTCCCTACCCTGTTACGCTAGCTACTCCTCATATTACTAATAAGTGTTTTTAAGAATATTATCAACAAGTTTGGTACGGACATGGTTACTTTAGAAAAAAGCAAGGTTATTAAGCATTTTAGACGTCAGTAACTCAACTTGGCTTTGCTGCTGTGGACCGGGAGAATTGTACAACCGTGGTCTATATGGTTTTTGGCGGTTTTCCGTTAATTTTACCATATATCCTTATAAAAGGTAAACTTTTAATTTTTTTACAATGACAGTGGAATAATGAGCTTATGTTTTCATGTATTAAAAAAAAAAAAAAAACAAAATCAATTTCTAAGCTTGCAAGTATTTTTAATATTTTTCTGAATCGAGTGTAAATCTTTGTTGACTCACCCTGTATGAATTCCTACTGGGTATAGATCGCAGAATTATCCCTCTATCACAATACTTGATTATTTATGAATCAATGGAATGATTTCGGGTCATATTGCAACTTCGGGGTGGCCATATTGGATTTGTTGGTAATGTTGTGAGCAATCATATCAAGAACCCGTCCATTAGATTCCGTCGTACTTTAACCTGACATAGAGCATTTTTTTTATTTATGGCCATTTTGAATGAATTTGAGACGTGGCAAGCGGCCAGATTGGATTTCTAGAAAAGGCCACTGCACGAAATTTTGTGCACCCTCCAGAAATTATTGGCTAAGAGTATTTGTGGAGTGCCCAATCGTGTGAAACGCATTTCATTACGGGAATACCCCCAAATTCGTTCTAACCTCGTCTTCGTGGCCAAAATTTTGTTTCACAACGATTTGGCAGTCCTCTATTGTGCTAAGGTCCTCAAAAACAGCAAAATCGGAAAAAAGGGATCGATAGAAAATTCCTGTATCTCTCCATTTCCACCCTGCGCCCCCATTTCCTCCTGACTGTACTGGCCCTTTGTTAATGAGCCTGTGATGCCCAAAGAGGTCCTATATAGATAGAGAGCTGCAAACGTTACGTAATCTTAGAAATTCACCGTCGCGCAGTTTTGGCGAACACAAAGAACCTAGAGTACCAACAATAGAAAGCCAATGGCTGCCTCCGCTTCTTCCACATACTGTGGGTGCCGCTTTGCATATGATACACTAATCCGTAGTGATACAATTAATGTATGTGTTAGAGGTGGCCAGGTGTAAAAAAATAGTGTATCGGGATCATTGTTCTCAGATACTCTTTTTTCTCATAATGCAATGCGCGCCGAGGTGAAAGATTATGTCATTATTGAGGCTGTTTTTTAAATCAAGCCCGACTGATGTGTCCATTTCATTCGTTTGTGTGGCCATGGGTAGGACAAAATTTAACCACCCAATAGCACCCACATCCAACAACTGATATTTTGGGCGGATTGTTTGTATCGATTGACATATGTGTGTATACAAGCACCAACTGATAACTTATTCCGTGCAATATTCAAACTGTCCAGCGCTCAGCACGGACGACTGGTTTTGAATGCGTTTCACCCCCGTGGTGATGCCTAAATAAACTTTTGGGTTCGTCTTCATAAAGCGACAAAGAGGCGACATTAGACATTTCTTTATAAAAACTACAAATACTGTTTTATCAATCCGGTTTTTATTAATAAATTTTACAAAAATATACGCTTCCGAACAAATCACAAAAGTTGTTATTCATCATTGGAACCCACATGGATAATTGGGTTCAACTTGAAACTATATCTCTTCTTTGATTTTTATTCATTTACACTGAGTTTTATTGGCAAACGAACAACAAACTGGTCCCTGATGATATTGACTTTTGACTCTGAAACTTGATGGCCGACAATTTCAATATTAGGGGCGTTTCAAAAGCAACGTTTATAACGAAAAATTATTGATTCGTGGACCCTTGCTTTGATTTCAGCTGGGTGCATGGGGTTGAAATACCGAACTTTTTAATAGAGTCCTGGTTTATTCATTGGGTTTGAACAAAAGAATCATAACAGCTCCTCATGTCATCTAATGCCTGTTCATTCAAGTTTAATTGCCGTGTGGTGACCAAAGAGTTTCTATATAGATAGAGAGTCAAAACGTTACGTAATCTTTAGAAATTCACCGTCTCGCATGTTTGCCGACCAAAAAGAAAATAGGTAACCAACAATAGAAAGCAATGGCTGCCTCCGCTTCTTCCACAACATACTGTGGGTGCCGCATTGCATATACACTTAATCGGTAGTGATACAATTAATGTATGTGGTTTAGAGGTGGCCAGGTTGTAATAATAGTGTGCCTGGATCATTTGCTCAGATACTCACTCGCTTAGGTTCTTAGGCGCTTAGTTGAAATAATTATTCATTGAGGCGGTTTATTTAAATCAAGACACTGACGTGTCTTTCCATTCGTTGTGTTGCCATTGGTAGGCGACAAATTTAACCACCCACTACACCCAACATCCAACCACTGATATTTTTGCCGGATTGTTTGTATCGATTGACATTATGTGATGTAACAGCCAACCCAAACCCATAATATTCCGTTTGCAATATTCAAAATGTCAGCGCCCAGCACGGACGACTGGTTTTTGAATGAGTTCACCGCCACCACCCCCCTTGGGTGACACCTTGGATATAATCCTCGTTTTGTATTGCAAAATTCAGTGCAAAACAACAACGGTTCGGATTCGATCCTGTTGAACAAAGTTGGGCAGCATCATATTCATACCAGTGCGGTCAATATTGATCGTAATCATTTTCCTCCGACGACAACTTTTATACCTAACACAAAGTGGAGTCAATGAAACCTTCACAAAACACAATTACTAATGGTACCAACCTTTATGCGCTCATATCAAACTAGGGTCAAATTCCACTATGGGGGATTTCAATAGATTTGAAGTTTAAAATGTCCCAACCCAACAACTTTCTTCGTGATTTATTTTCGAACGTGCGTATTTTTTGAAATATTAATAAAACAGACATCTAAGTTTTAAAATTGAACAGACAGTAATGTGTTTTGTATGCGTATTCCCGCGGAAAACGATTTTCGATATGGAAAAAGCCTAATCTCTTAACAAAATAAATTTCCCCCTGAAAAGCGTTTTCGATGGAATATGCATTCGTCCATTTTGGCGATTAGCTTATGCCGAGTAGCGCAGTGAATGCAATTTGGAGATTATTGTAAGATTCTTTCACCAAGCAACTCTGGAAGACCCAGCTGTGACAAAATCCCTCAAGAAGGTCCCATGATCACGCTTATTTATATCATGAGCAGGGTAACTCTCCCAGGCGTGGCGCAGTACAATAGCTTTCATTTCAATAGAGTATTCAGCAAATAACAACCCGTTTTTTTAAAATGACTAGACATTATGATACCAGAACTTACAGCTGCTGTTAGCCGTGTGCCCATCCATGGTTAACTGACCGAGCCCTTGGTGAGAGCATGTCTTACCTCAGTGTATGTGGTATTAAGCTAGCAGATTATATGGGTACCTATACACCCCTTAAAACAAAACTAAACTTCTAACATGATTTTAGACTCTCTAACGCATCTGTTACCAAAATCTAATTTGTCCCACAGGTCGTTTGGCGGCCATCTTGGATTAAAAGGTATAATTCATTCATAGTGGTTCAATTTAGTTGAAAGTATCGCATGATTCGTCTCATCATAAGGAATCAGAAAATATATAGTTTGGCATATCTGTGATGTTTCGTTACAATATAGGGTGAAATGCGATAAAGGTCATTGAACTTTTGATTGGTCATTGTACAGGGGGCCAAATTTTCAAATGCAAACTGAAAAGAGGGGAAAGGGGGGAGAAAAAAAGGGGGAGAAGAGGGGGACGGGGGTTGCACGTGATGTTCGACTAGATAAAACAAAGAGCCTTTCTGGTACGACGAAAACGCCCTAGTGTCTGCTTGATTTGTTTTCAATTGCATCTTCATTTTGTGTTTATCCGTTGGAAATAACTGCTATCCCTATTTCCCATACAACCATACAAATTTTGGTACAAAGGTTAACTTTTACACTGAATTTTTTAATACCACCTAACTAAACACCATAGATAGTGCAACTATCCCTTTTCTGGATTGCTCATGCTCCTAGCTCCACTTTGATACCCCATTTCTATGCATGGACTTGACAATTTGGTATCAAATGGTAGCTATGAGCATGAGCAATCCAGAAAATATAGTTTGCACTATCTAGATGTTTATTAGGTGTTAAAAATTCAGTGTAAAGTTACCTTTATCAATTTGTATTGGTTGTACTGGGATTATGACTACTCATCTCTTTCCCAACGGATAAACCAAAATGGAAGATCTAAAATCGGAAAAACAATGTAATCTGCTAGACTATAATAGGCGTTTGTTCAGACTCATTTATGTTGTGGTGTGGTAGAAATCTCTAGATTAGTAATATAATTCACTCCCTGCACCGCTGCATTGTGCTTCATGGGGGGGGGGCCGTCAATTGGATTCAATTTCCGCATTGAACCCCGGTTATGATTTTGCATAAAAGTGACCTTGGGGAATTATTATAAGTGGTATTTTTTGTAACCAGCACATATACAACTTGAATAGCGCCTATGCAGAGGCCTCTAGGCGCTTCACATAGAAAGGAGTCAATTAATATTACAAACAAATACAAAAACAATAGATAAAATTCTCATGTTAAAAAAAAAAAAAAAAAAAAAAATTATACACAATTTCAAAATAACTCTTCAGATATATACAATTTTAAGAAGTATAAATTTAATATTAATTTTGACAAACAAATAGAAATAGAGACAACCCAGTTTCCTCCATTACTAAGAACATTAATTATGGATCACCTGCTGTGTGATCTGTGTGTATTTAACCCCCAGTGACATCGGTTAAGTCTTGACGCAAGGTCCCGGAACCACGTAGTGGCGTAGCTCACGACCTAGGGCTTTGGCGAACTCTCTCAACATGTTTCGTCTTGAAATACCAGGTAATCACCTAACACGCCCCAGAAGATCTATGATTTGCCAACATTTTTACATTGTAGATCGCATGAACGCCTTCGAATGGTTCCCAGGGTGGAAACGCTGAAACATACGAAACAGCATACATCTTAGCCGGGGGGCAGGACACCAAAGTTAATGCACTAAAGTTGGGAAGGTTATTTTGGGTGCCTGTAGAACATATAGAAATATCCGCAAAAGTTCGTTTTGTTGGGGGTGACCATTCTCTTTAAAACCAGATATCGCCCGTGCTGAAAATTGGCACAGAGAAAGAAAAATAATTAAGAATTTATCCTGGCGCTCACCAGGTAGCCACCACTAGATTTTTAGTAAAAAACCCTGATATTTGGAATTTCGCGGTTTTCCAAAATCCTCCCTCTAACTGACAAGCAATTTAAAATTTCGCCGGGTTGCCTACTCTCCTTCTACTACAGTGTTACACCACATCGCACACATTCAATAAAATACGAGCAATACGTATCGTTTTGTTATTTCAGGCTGTCTCCCGAGACGTTAATTTCCCATGTTATGACAGGCGGCTATTTTGTGGATCAGATTCATGGCGCGATTGTTTCGTTTGCAATTGAATGTAGAGAATTCGATTCAAAGGTTCACACCATTTCCCGCCAGAGCTACCCAAAGCTATGTTTCAATCTAACGATCAAGAACCTTGCAAGAATTCTCGATCTTGTGCCTCAAATGATCGTAATATAGCTGTCGCGGCGACTGAGTGTTGTGTGCATGCGTGTGTGGAAGCATTGACTGAGCTAGGCTAGGCCCGAGGTTGCTCATCATCATGTATCCGCTACGATAATCTCCATGTTTTGCGTTTGTTGGAGAACACGGGCAATGTCATTTTAGTAGTATGTAATTTCAATGTGTAGTTTAAATCTCAGTGTGAATTTCCATTTCGCCACACATACCAATCGTTGTCATTGAGTTACATTGCGTGACAGGGCGTGTGGGGTACAAACCCAGTCAGTGACAGTGGGTTGCTGCTTGCTTAGCCATGCGCTGGGGGGGAAAAAAAATAAAGCGTTCGTACCATGGCATCTACATGTCAATGCGATCTCTGCTATGTTTGTAAAATTATTATTAGTTTCTAATACGATTACGTCACTTCTGGACCCTGCATATTTGTGGGAACTTGGGCAGTAATTGTGCATTCAACAGACTGCATGCTCACGGGCTGCACATATCAAACCTTCATCTGGGCCGTAACAAAGCCATGCGCAAAAGGTCAGGATAGTGTGTTGGTGTTTGCCCGGTCGTCTCAGCCCCTTAATAATCGAAATACGTCCCACCCCCCCTGATCTGAGCCAAAAAGTGAATTTTATGATTTTATTGAAATGACCGTGACGTCACGATCAGCATCAGATGGGAGGGACGGATGGGCCTCGGAGGGAAGGACAAATGATCAGATGACAGCATGATTAAGCCGTCTTGGGAAGCATTCGGATGCTCGTGAAACGTCATACAAACAATCTTTTCTCTTCAAATTGATGATACCAATTTGAACCGATTTTGAGTAATTGTTTAGATCTTACAATCGAATCATTATTCGCTAACTCAAAGTGTAAATTTATAATTTCTTGACGTTTGTATAAGTAGGTAGGTTTACCCAGCTAAAGTATTGATTATTTCAACACTATCAACACCAAGCCCGCTTAGCTCAGCGGTTGGGCTCTCTCTCTTGATCCTGACATCTCAGGTTCGAATCCATCCGGGCGTACTATTTTTTTCCTTCCTCTGTCATCTTCCTATATTTAATATTTTATGTCACTAAGCTACACAGTTCTAATTAGATTTTTATTTCATTTTTTTTCTGAAAATAACGTGTTATAGTTTCCGGTTCGGACCGTATCAAATGAATACCCTCGTACAGACGAAAAGTATTGTGAATACCGAACTAAAGGAGTGAAAGCTGGCGATACACTAAGACAAATATTATCATGATAATGAATGATGAAAAACAGCCGCACAATCAGTAGGTGAGAGGACGCATTCCCCGTATGGGTAATGCATCCTCTCACCACCATAACCTTCATCAACAACATAATTCTCCAAGCGCAGGAGCATAACACAAAACTTAGGTTGCAACATCAAAAACCGTTCAGACATAACCTACGCTTCCTACACTGAAATCCCTTCAGCATGCCTTCAACAACAACCCAAGGGCCCCTTGGAAGTTATTTGAATGTTCAGTATTGCTAGATATGCACTATTTATAGAGCGCATGCTATACCCATCTGCCCCCACCCCATGCGCCCCGGGTGATGCGCCACAACATCTACAAATATACAGCTGGCCCCCCTTCATCTGGCCAGTCGCAACACATGGCATCTAGGCTTATCTTTAGTTCCGAAAACTCTGGATCTTTTTCTGATTCACATGCCTCTACCCTACTCATCTTATGAAACAACATCCTAGCAACCGGATTGGACTAAGGTAGAGAACAAGAAAAAGAACAAAAAATCACATATATACTTAGTGATTGAACTGAAACAGGAATCAGAAACCGGATCAGAACAGGATACTATCAGGAGCCAAAATGCTGTGTATATAGGTAAACTTTATATGGAAGTCAAATTCCATCCGTTGTCAAAACTATAGAGGGCATTCTTTTGTCCTTTCAATTTAAGCTAGTTTATTCCCGCATTTGACATGAGGTGATTTGACGTGAGGATTCATCCTTGGCGTGTAGAACTAGGTCTTTGTTACCATTTCATAAACAATAACTGTGGCCATGGTTACCAAATTGCTGGCACATACTCGGCTTACTAGTCTGGTTCTCGGCCCAAAAGAACTTGCATGGGACCTTTGCGCACGAGTCCACACAAAATATTTTGATGGTTTCTAGGCAAGATTGACCTACAGAATCTAAATCTGAATGATGCCACTTTGGCATCTTGAGCATTTTGAGATAGGTAGGGGGTAAATTACCGGGGTGAAAATTTGTTAATGTTTCATATGGGGTTAAAAGTTTTATATTCATGTTCATCGGGTCCTATGGATTAAAAAAGGTAGAGTTTGCTATATCTAGGACAGTTTACTTTTAACACAAGTCCTAAAATGGTTCAAGTCTCCTGGGGTAGACAATTTAGATGCACAGAGTTCTTTTCATAATGGGCTCAAATTCTCATTCTGTTGGATATTAATGTCAAATATAGGTTACACACTTAGTTGGACATTTGTGGTATAAATTAAGAGGGAAAAAATGGAGAAGGTCCACAGGTCTATGGGGTTTAACATTTTAGTCTCTGTTAGATCCTTAGCATGATTGACATGAGGTAAATGTTATTTTTCTGTTTTAAACATTCCCACTACAACAATTTTGAAACCAATTTGAAACAAATCGGGGATCGTTGTAATATTTAATCCCATGAATGACCTTGAACAATTTTGGGTTGTAGTGTAAACACAAAAGGTTCAGGATAGCAAACTATACCTTTTTTTAAACCTTATGACAAGATAAACACTTCCTATACATATTTCAAATCCACATTAAACATTTACAATTTTACCCCTGTTAAATTCCCCCTTCCCTATCTCACACGCTCAATGTTGCCAAAGTGGCATCATCCCGATTTGGGAATCAGCAGGTCAATGTTGCCTAGAAACCATGTGGACGTTTGCGCAAAGTCATATGGGTCGCGCCCGGACTAATACTGGAAACTGATGATTAAATAGTTCTTACGAAATGAGTCTGTTAATGATAAAGACGCAATGCCATGGTTGGCCGAGATGTCAAGGAACTGATAATCCGCTTTTTGCGCTAATCTTCTATATAGGTTTGGTATTGTCCAATAAAAACTTAGTTTCGGGGTGTACTGATACTATGAAATGCTTGTTTCTCCTTGGTGTGAAGTTCGGAGTAATATATGCGATAGCATCAAAGGACATATTAACTTTGATTACATCAAACGCGAACTAAAGTCTTTCTACCATAAATTTGATCCGAACTGTCATGGGAATGCTATTGTTGCTTTATTTAATTATCCCAATGTGCGATTGATCTTCGGTCTTGGTTGCTTAAAAAGAGATTGAAACTAAATGAACCAAAACGAGTTTTTTTGTCGCTTCCTCTCCTCACAATTACAACTCGCTACAACATCTTTACCCTTCATCTTTCGTTCTATAAACTGGCAGGCATTATAATCTAATCGTATCCGTAAATAGTCTGGATACTGACACGTGTCACAACATTGTCCGCACTCTCTTTTATCAAGATTAGATTGAATTTGCAACTCTCTCCTGTATTTTTGAAGACACACTGAAATATTTAAACCGTCCCTTCAAGTTCTCGGAGAATAATCCAGTTGCACTCATGTTGCTCCGCTTCTGGATTCCCTCCATTGTTACCAATCATTCAGGATACATTTCAAAATACTCCCTTCCGACGTTTTAAGCTGTTCATTTCAAATCTCCTGATTACCTGCCTTCATATTTTCAACCTCGAACTCACAAGTCCACTTACATACTTCGCTCAGATTCTTCCATCTCCTTTGGTATTCCTCGTTCCAAAAGGAAAGCTGGTCATCGAGCCTTTTCTATGCTTGGCCTCGCCTCTGGACTGAGTCCCTAACAACATCGTGGTTCTTGATCAGTTTTATCTGCCTTCAAAGTCTTTCTTAAGTCACATCTTTTCCTAGCTCTTAGTGTTTCTTGCCCGTTTTTCCCCTGTCAGCGCCTTGCTTATTTTGTAAAAGGCTGCTCTATAAGGATTCATTAATTATTATAAAAAATATTTTTACAAGACATCTAGATATTGCAAAGGGTGACTTTCTTTAAAAAAAAAGACTTTTATCCTATTTTCCCAATATCTGGAAAGGAAGTATCACCCGCCATTGACCCAATTGACTTTGTTACTCCTTGTACCCATGACTAATTTGAGCGTATTACATTAATAGCTGTTTATGTTCATTTGTTTTTGTACCCATCATGCCAGTTCTTTTAACAACTTACTGCTGTTCATAAACTGCCTCTTTTTGGTCACCCAATCCTCATTTTTTTTGTTTTTCCCCTCCCATTCCCTACTTGAATTTCATTGCCATTTTATATTTAATAGTTTTCCCTGTTGACCCATTTTGTGTATCCACCTTGTTCCAATTTGTACAAGGCAACGTTTTGTTGGTTAGAACCTAATTGTTTTATTTTGTTCCAACTGCTGTCTTAACGTTTCTGTTAAAATAAGTTAGTAATTTGTATGTCTTACCCCTTGTTTTTTGAGAAACCTCTGTGGCTTTGTCGTTATTGCTT
>JAMKCH010015857.1:0-58415 GCA_023653785.1 Ophioderma brevispina
GTGGATATTTCAAAATTATGACCACTTCTGGTAAAATATGCAATTCTGGGGACAAGGCTATTGGCAATGGGGCCATGGACCTTTAAATCCTGTGTCAAACCAATTTTTACAGGCCTTTAAATTTGCTGTTAATAGTATGAAAATTTAAATTATCAAATATTTCACAAAAATGCACTAAAAACTATAACCCCTTAAGTCAGGATGAAATTAACATGTGCAACAGGTGGGCTTTGGGGACTGCGCCCCTAATATTTTTTTTGTGAAAAAGATGTAAATCAGCCTATTTTTTGTCTGAACTAGCCACTCTCCCTATGCTTTTGTTTGCGACATCTTTCAGTGTGTGTGAAGCTTTTAACTTTCCCCTGTAATTACACCCAATTTTTTTGGCTAAAAGAAACAATGATCAACATATCATACAGGAATCACTTTAATACACACTATACAAATAAGGCAAAAAAAAAAGAAAACAAGAAATGTGAAAAATAAAATGCAAAATGCACTTTTTTTAGGGAAATGCTAATGCAAAAATGTGGGATTTAAAAAAAAAAATTATTGCATTTTGGCCCACTTCATTGTTTTCCTGAACACTTAAAAAAAAATCTTTCAAGTGAGCAAAAACCTTAAAAAAATGTGCTAAAAGACCAATTTTTTTGCCTAATCAAAATATTTTCATAAAATACAGGTAATGTTGGAGAGAGGCATGGCACAGGAGCCTTTAACAGAACAAGTAGCTGGACTGGTGAACCATGTGTGGCAGGAGGCTTTGGGACAGCTGTCGGACATCTTGACGGTTCCTGTGGAAACAATCTCTATTGATAAGGTAAATGTTCCATTTAGAAATAAATACTCTTTTATCCCCCTGGCTTGAAAAGCAGTAGGGAGATTTTGCGAGAGCGCATAAAAAGTCTGTATGTATATGTGTGTGTTCCTGTTTGGTTAGGTTTTCGTTATGTGTGTATGTTCCAGTTTGGTTAGGTTTTCGTTTTTCAGGTCATCGAAGAAAGGTTGAAGTCCAATTTCAACCAGACTTGGGGGGAGGGGTGGGTGTTAAGGTGCAATAGGGGTTCCTTCATATGTGGATGATGTCAAAGGTCATGGACCAAGGTCAGAGGTCATCTGAGGTCATGTTCCATACTGCCATCGTGCCAGGGGGATTTTGCAAGTTTACTTGCTGTATTCTATTTTGTAGTGAGTAATCAACAAAACAATATTTAAACTGTGATTGTTTTGGTTATGTCAATTTTGCATTTCCTTTTGTCAATTAATATGTAGGTTGAGAAGGCAGAATCAGTCTTGCTGCAAATCAAGCGTTCACAGGACCAATCTAACACTGCCCAGATCAAAGAACTGAGCAAGGAATTCTACAGCCTGTTGCCACAAAAGTCTGAACAAGATATCACTACCCGCAGCATGATTGCCAAGAAACAAAACCTATGTCAGGTATGTTGCTGCCACCCCTACAAATGTAGGCCACATCTTAATATGTATCTTTGAAAAAGCGACACAAGTAAATTTGTATGAAAAAGCTTCTTCATGTACTTTGTTCTCTGTTTTGACCAATCACACACCATGAATTAAAGACACTATCAGTGATTTGAAAAATATTTGAAATTCGCAGGAATAGCTTCAAAGTGAAGGATAAGTCTGTAGAATTCTCATAAGTTACCTTTTCCAGCTGTAGAATTGACAGAAAAGGAATAAAACGGCAGTGTTCCAAGATACGATTCTCCATTCAATTACGTGTTGTAGTAAGTGTCCGAACGGACAGTAATGACTAAAATCTCCGATTCTGTCCTTATTAGGTTGCTTCTGGTCTTATCATTTGCAGGGTATGTTAGGCTACCTGTACTTGTTACATACATGCAAAAATCTGATTTTTGATGATTTTTTCGATTTGCTGATTTAGCAAATCACTGATAGTGTCTTTAAGTGGTTTTCAAGGATGGTTTTATCACACCCTTTTGGATCTTTGTGTGCACATACACTAAAATTTGTCAAAGAAATTATGAGATAAAATCAGGGTTGCCAGTTTGCAGACAAATTGCCTGAATTTAAGTTTGCATAATTTATGAATACAAACAAAGACACTTATTTTAAAAATATTAAAAAAAAAAGTTTTCCAATGCCAATGGGCTTGACAAACTTGACAAATAAGTCAAAACAGTTGAGTTTCAAAAGGGTTACCCCTGAGCTTCAGGCCCCAAATGACACTACCCATCCACGAACAAACTTTTACCGGACATTCAACAATATTTATAAAGGAGTCTAGGTTTGCTGCCGAGCACAAATACTCCATTTCGATACACACGCCAAAGAATCCTCAAACCACCAACAAAGTGAGGTACGACATGCTAATTACGACATCACACCATGCATAATGCATGTTGTGTGATCCCAACCCATTACTGCATGTATAATCAGGGGAACACGGAAATAGCAATGCACTGTGACATTAGGTTCCAATAGCCCATGTGAAATGAATGAAAAATAAGACTGTCAGAACTAAACCACTGGCATGTTCGCTAATATGGACTTTGATCTATTGCAACACAAATTGTACTAAGTGTCTACAAAATTATTATGAGCAAAAGGAGAATGAAATGTAATTTGAGAATTTGGCCCAGGGTCAAGCTTTCTGTGCTTTGGTATAGCACTAAACAAGTTACCCAACCAAGGTTAATTATATTAAGCAGTGGCACGGTTTTCAATATGAGCTAATGACATTGTAAAGAAGTTTGTTTGTGCCATCTCCCCCAAACAAAAATTTGCCCCCCCCCAAAAAAAATAGATGGAGTACAGTATTGACAATGTGGAAGCCAGTGGAGAGGAAAAATGGAGGTTGACAGCATAAGAGGTATAGAGATGGACTACAACTTTACTGAGTTCCCTTCTTTTATCTGTAGACAATAACGATTAAAGAAAGAGAAAATGCATACCCCTAGCAAAAGAAAAAGGGTGTGAAGAGCTTTATTATTAAAACAATAAAGGGGATATTCAGAAATTCTAAAGACATAAAATTTGACTTCAGTTTAATTGTGATGTAAAATACTTGATGAGAATAGATTCTTAGATTTAAGAAATAATTATAGCTACTTTCAATTTGCAGCTTGTTAAAGACATCGTAGGTGTAAGTGAAGCTACTGACTGGTCTACACGCAGCAGTTTAGATGCCAAGTACCGCGCCTTGCGTTGCCACATAGAAAGCTTGCCAGAAAACCATCATGAATTTAATGATGTCAAGAACATGGTGCTGTCATCTCAATCTGGGTAAGAAATGATACAAGGTGTATCAGAGATGCCACTTTTCAAGGAAAACCCTGAATTCAGGGTTTTTGTTTGTCCAAATTTTGATGTTTTTATTTATTTTCACCTTGTTTGGGGGCTTTTTAGGCCAATTTCACACGCTTTTTCAGGGTTTTCATACCAGACCTGGGTGGCATCTCTGGTGTATTATCTTTTTGAAATCCAGTGGATGAGTCCTTCAGCAAATCCACAATGAGAATCAAATAAGAATCTTGTTTTTTCGTCCTTGTCTTTTTTGTATGGTCATTTTTGTTTCATTTCTTGTTATTATTTAGTTTTTCATTAATGCAACAAGGTTTATTTGCTGGGGGATGACCACTTCTGGCCTCTTCTGGCCTTTTGGTCATTCCCTCCACTACATTGCTTTGTTTATTTGTATGTTATGTAACCACCTATTTTTAAAGTGCATATGTATTTATGTTCAAATTGTCATTGTTAGTGGAAATAAAGATGAACTGAACTGAACTGAAGCATTTTAAACAACTATTCAAGTAAACAAAATGGTCTCTTCCTACAATGTTTTTTGTTTGATTGGCTTTGGTACAATTCGTTGTCATAGGTAGTAATTTTATTTCTGACCATTCCATTTCTAAAATGACTGCTACTTTACATTTCTAGAATTGTAAAATACTAAAATAGTTCTCATAAGCACATGCACAAACAAAAGCCATCCCTAATTGTGATCAGTTTTAGGTCCAAGCCAATCCCACATAAAAAAGACCATCCCTGTTTTTAAAAGCCCCAAAACCACAGTTAACATTAAAAATCAAACGTGTGGAAGCTTCACAAATTGTGCAGTGTTTATTATCAAAATCACATACATTAAAGGTGACACAGGCAAGGGGGTGGATTTAGTGGACCCCACTTCACTCAGGACCTTATGGAATTTGGCAGTCTTGACGGAATGAAGTGCAGCATGAAGAGTGTATAGGTGTATTATGTGGTTTATCAAATGTCATTAGTCGATTGTGAGGTCCGTGAGATTAAGCAATTCCCCATTTTAAGGTTGAAATTTAGTTCTCACCCAGGTGGGTGTTTACCAGCAAGAATTTCAGTACTGATGATCCACTCTATTACGGGCAGTGTCAACACATGGTGCTTTTGTTTTTACACGAATTGCTGATTTTTTGCACCATTTTATACGTCAAACTGTGTTCTATAGTTACCCACAAAGGGGATCCACTGCCGACACTCCGGGCTGTATTTTTTGCCGATTTAAAAACAGCTATTTGACCATTTAAAGGTCACAAAAACCGCTGGTCTAAACGGCGGGAATTTAACACATTTCATGCAGGTCAGGAGCAAGGCGCACCATCGCGTCGCGCGATGAATTTTTGCTGCGATAATGAAGCTTGCGCGTGTTTAATGTACTTCTTTGCGCGTACGCATCTTGGAAAAATGAAAAATAATATTTGAAAATGTAAACCCAAAGCGTAATTTAGACAGTGAATGGAAATTTCAATTTCTTCTAATTTCTGGAGTTAGAGACAAAATATGTTTGAATTTTCAATAGTGCATAAAGATGTATTTCATCATTGCACAACATACTCAATTTTGAAGTTCAAAGATAAAGTTATTTGAGGGAAAGAGCGGCTTAATGGCGTGAAAAGTAACTTTTTTAAGAAAAGACACGGATTTATCTAAGTTCAATTTTCGCAAAATTTGGCAAATTTTCAGATAATATAACTCCAAAAATACGAAGTAAAGGTAGGTTAAAATTTCCTACGATAGCAATCGGTCTCTCTAGGGACGGTTTCTCAATTTTTTCATGATTTTGATTTCTAACTAAAGATATTAACCAATATATACTCAAATTTTGGCAAGAAAAAGTAAAAACACACTTTTTGACATTTTTCCTTATATTCGAAAAAGTAAGCTCTATTTTTAAAAATGAAAAAACACGTCCCTAGACAAATTGGTCTTGTTTCTAAAAAAAATAACATAAGAAATCATGAAAATTCAAAATGTTTTGTTATGCTGTCTGAAAAGTTTGGGGCAAAATCGTGTTTTTTTAGTATTTTTCTCAAATACGGAAAGTTTTACACTTAATCTGATGCCATCATGGGTTTCATGGTCCAAGTTTCTTTCAGAAAATGATACTTTTAACATTACACAATTCAAATATTTGCAAAGTTACAAACCAAAATAGATACTCGGAAACTCAAGGTTCACACAGCCCTTAAGAAAAGGAATAAGTGAGCTAGTCGTAATAAAAGAGCTCCTTACATTCAGTTCTTTTCTGATATCCTGAATCATTTTTTGCAGCGAAAGAGAACATTGAAGTGAGGCTGTGTAGGCAGTGAGCAGGGCTGTAAAAGAGACAACTTTACCAATCACCTTGACAACAAGAGGATGCTGTTCCATGCTTCAAGACAATCCAACTTTGTGGGCATCTTTTTATCCAGGTATGAAAAATGTCCACTTGTTCTGTTTCTGTTACTGTGGAAACTCCTTTCATTTTAAAGTGAATATATGGGCAGATTGCAATGACCCTGATTCAAAAGACTGTAGGTCATTCAACACCCAACTGATGGAAATGATATTGCAGTATATAAGCGCTAATAAAAAATCGTTCACATGATAGGGTTGGCATTACTTGGACCTGGGTCACTAGGAGGCCCTGATGAATTCAGCAGGACTGAATAATAAAGTGCCAGCTTACATGCACTTAAGTCATAAAGGTGATTACTAGTGTCATTGCGGCACACAGTGGCAAGTTTTACAGGTGATTCAAGGGTGGCAACAGGGATTTTGATATGGGGGGAGGTGAGGCGGCACATCAGCGCTGTGTGTCTGCTGTTCAAGGGGGGGGGGAGGCGGATGGTCTGTGGGGATTGTCATGTCAGACGTTGGAATGTTTTTGGAAGGTGCATCACAAATGGTAGATTTTGACATTATGTTTTGGCAAGTTTATCATTCTTTTTCTGCCTTGTGAGATGCTAAGGGGTGTCTGGAAATTTGGGATGGATTGCATAGCAAAATCTGGCTTATGAAATGGAATGGTTGGATGTAGGTATGTAAGTACGTACATGTCGTTTGTGTGTCTGGACACAAACAAGTCAATATTTTGCCATAACCTTTTTTCCAGATAAGCTAGAGTAGCCAAACTAGGGTATATCGTATGAGGGCACAAGCCCCTACTAATCATGTAATCCATTCCACAGGGTCCTCCCCTGGTCTACAGGGGTTGGGGAAATGTCAAAAAAAGCTCAACATTTCCACAAAAAAGGTCAACATTTTGCCATAACGTTAATTTTATAGATGAAGTAGAGTAGCCAAACTCAGATATATTGTAGGAGGGGACAAGGTCCCCTACTAACCATGTAAATCAATCCCCAGGGTATCCCCTGGGTATGTCAGGGGGTGTGGAAATGTCAAAAAAGGTCAACATTTTCCAAAAGGTCAACATTTTCGCAATAAACTTTCTAGATGAACTAGGTAGCCAAACTTAGATATATAAGAGGGCACACACCCCTACTAACCATTGTAATCCATTCCCCCAGGGCCCTCCCCTGGGTGGAAAGGGAGTGGGGGGAATGTCAAAAAAAGGCCACATTTCCATTTTAGTCTTTAGACTTATACCTCTGATAAGCTCCGAGGCGACCACCTAACTGCCCGATATGGAGCTTTGTTGAGGTTGGGCCCAACCAGTCAACTACTTAGCTTCAAGTGCCTTCCATGCAGGCAGGCTGGCTTATGGACTAAAAAGGGAGGCAATTTAGGGGGCTGCTGCCCCTTCGACCCCTGGTGTGGTTATTCACGATCGCTCCATGGGGTGATCACAGGTTTTCAGCGTTTTTTGAGAAGAGGACTGGCATCACTGATGCAGTAGTCCACTTAGTCTGCCTGTATTGAAGGTACTTATGAAGCCAAAAACTTAGGGATATTGTAGGAGGGGAACAAGCACTACTAACCAATGAATCCATTCCCCAGGGTCCTCCCCTGGTCTGAACAGGGGTGGGGAAATGTCAAAAAAGGTCATACAATTTTGCAAAACTTTATTTTATAGATGAGCCTAGAGTAGCCAAACATCGATATATTGTAGGAGGGGACAAGTCCCTACTAACCAGGTAATCATTCCCCAGGGTATCCCCTGGGTCTGAAGGGGGTGTGGAAATGTCACCAAAAGGTCAACATTTTCCAAAAGGTCAACATTTTGCCCTTAACTTTTCTAGATAACTAGAGTAGACAAATCTTAGATATATTGTAGAGGGCACACACCCCTACTAACCATGTAATCCATCCCAGGTCCCTCCTGGGTCTGACAGGAGTGGGGGAATGTCAAAAAAGGTCAACATTTCCATTAGTATTTAGACCTATCTCTTATAAGCTCCTAGGCGACCACCTAAACTGCCGATATGGAGCTTAGGTAGGTTTGGGCCCAACCAGTCCACTTTCAGCTTAAAAGTGCCTTCCATGCAGGCAGGCTGGCTATGGACTAAAAAAAAGGCAATTTCAGGGGTGCTGCCCCTTCGACCACTGGCTGTGGTATCCCGCTCGCTCCATGGTTGATCACAGGTTTTCAGCGTTTTTTGAGAAGAGTGACTGCATCACTGATGCAATAGTCCACTTAGTCTGCCTGTATGAGCTTCACTTATGAACTATACATACACAATGTACACCATATATTCAACACCCCAGAGCTGCACATACCCTAGGAGAAAAAGCAATCCGCCATACTGCCATTGGCAGTTACAGATTTTGATATGGCACAAAGGGCGCAATTTCTGGATACCTTTGGAAAATATCTTGAGCGACACCGGAGGGTGTCTTAAGATGTGCCCCTCAGAAGCTGGAAATCTTTGGAAAATGCAGCACAAATCGCAAAAATTTGGTGCATACTTTTTGGCAAATTTTCTAATATGTACTACTTATTCCTCCTCTTTCTTCCATTTTTGGTGCCCCTGAGACATTTCCAAATGTTTTTTTTTTAATTACCCAATATACAATTGTACAATATTTATGTTATTTGTTCTCCCAATCCAGAGGATTGTTGCTTCCCAAGATAGTTGTAGATGATTTTGGAGGAGAGAGAACTGATGCCGGTATGCTAGGCAGTGGGATATACTTCTCTGATAGTTCCAGGTAGGTATCAAGACTTCAAGATAGTTGTAGATGATTTTGGAGGAGAGAGAACTAATGCCGGTATGCTAGGCAGTGGGATATACTTCTCTGATAGTTCAAGGTAGGTATCAAGACTTCAGGACAACTTTATTTCCACTGACATTTCATTACACTGAGCTGATTATCTTTACACCAATGTTGACTGAAATATATGCATTTCCCTTCTGAGAAGTGGAATGCCCCAAAATACCATAAATAACACCCCTATAAAGAAATGGTAGCAACCATTGACCCAGGTCACTCCCATCTTCTCTAGGCACCTCCTCTTTTCCATTAGGCCAAGTAAAAAAAAAACATGTTTCTTGTCCGGGTTTTTGAAAAAAAGGAGGAGGAGGGGCTTTTTATTTATTTATTTTATTTTTCATGATGGCCGCCATTCAAGATTTTCGTCAACTCCAGGTGTTAACCTTATCACACGTGACGTCAAAACTAACAGAGAGATAAAGGTCACTCAAGAACTGAACATATTTACAATGTTTTAATAGTGTTAGCGCCATGTTTTAGTGCATCTTAATGTTTTGGTTGTTAGAATATCTCCTATTAAAAGTATCAAACTGAAGCACTATTTTCAATTGGACAAGAGTTTCATATGCAAATTCTCTAAAAACATAATCGTCGTCAACAGAATAAACTGAACGAATGACTCAATCTCGTGTTTATAACCTCTCCGCCAGTCGCATTTATTTAACATCGTCAACGTACTATGTATCATGCATTGATGTGTGGCGCGATATCCAGGGTGCAAAATAAGGACCGTGGGGGGGAAAGGCAGTTTTTAAAGGGCAAATAAAAAATTGCCTTCAAATTGCAAGGGCATGAAGGCAATTCAGCAATTGTAAAAGGGCATCAAGGCAATTTGTCAACATGGGAAGGGCATCAAGGCATTTTTTCAGTTTCTTGAAGTCCATAAGCCAGTCTGCCTGCATGGAAGGCACTTGAAGCTAAGTGGACTGTTGGATCCAAACCTGAACAAAGCTCCATATCGGGCAGTTAGGTGGTCACTTAGGAGCTTATCAGAGGCAAGGATCTATCTATTAGCCTTTCAGTATTTTACTTAAGAGGAGACAAATATTCAGAGTAAAATCATATAAGTTTGCATTTTCTTAAAGTTTCATGATAGTGATGCATTTTGATGACTTCAGGAGACTATCATCCAACTTTTTAATTAACTAGTCATTTACTGCTTCAACTGCAGTATGAGAAAACACAATAAATTTAAATAACCTCAAATTTGAATTCAGAGAGAGAGAGAGTTTAATATAAAAAGTGTAGAAAATATATTAAAATAAAGACAAACTGTTGATGATTACCTTTCCCCCTGCTTGTGTTGTTGAATAATACTGCCGCGATTGCGAATCACAAAACAGTGTCTTACACAATAATAAACTGGCACTTGATGACATACTTAATAGGGCTATCAATGGAAACAGCATAAAATCAAATGCTGGTATCAGTGAAAGTTGTCAGGAATAAAAGTCTGGTTTTTAACCCATCAATTCATTGAATTGATGGGTTTTTGCGATTGAGAGCGGCGTGTTTTAATATGTCGGCTCTTTCTTGCTCTACTAGTCGGCCGTTTTATATTCATTTCCGCTAAAAAAATCTGCAAGTGGTTCTGGAAGTAATGGGACATATGTCGTAGGCTTTATTTTTTGGAATTTTAGTGACGGGAGTCAGTTTGGGTAACTTTTGTGTCTTTTTGTCAAGTTTTGGGCATCATTTGATGCCATGCTTGTCGTCTTTCTTACTGAATGCTATTGGTTTATGTGTGTACTTATTAACCGGTTCTGGCGGGGTTCTTCGGGTGAAAATGAAACGGTCATCGTGTTACTATATCTACCAAGGGCTTACCAGGGACTGAGGTCAAACACGAGTGCGAGTTCATTTGACTTGAGTAGATTAGTGTAAACAAACCCTGGAAGAAGGTCACCCGAGGGTAGAGATGGTACAAAAGAAGTTGTTATATACTGACTATGCATAGTGTTTACGGTATAGGAGGGATGAAACGTTGGGTTTGTTGGTTTGGACGGCAAGTTTAGAATTATTAGTTTATGTATATTGGTTATATTTTTTGAGGTGTTTGAGAAAATATTTTGGTGTACGCTGAGAAACCTTATCTGGTTGTCATTATTAAGTTCTTGTTGGCTGTTTTCGATACGAAGGACATTGCTGCGACAATGCATGCCATGCCCAGCGTGGCTGTTCCTCTTGTATATAGCTTCAAGTCTAAACGATGTTCCACCACGTTGACCGTTTTACGCACCTTGAAACTGTTGAAAGCCAGTTCTGGAATTTATAAGTGGTCCTTGAAAGTTGAAGGCACATTAATATATTAGGTTTTCTAGATATAAATATTCGATGCTATAAATATGATAAACAAGAGAGGGTATTCACTTGCGACAGCAGTGGGCATACTTCAGAATATTTTAATAACCCTTACACTGCGATACTATATTCTATTGCGAGTTGAGACGACAAACACGCTTGTCTTTATACTTTTGACGGGTTTTAGATATTACTTTGTGTCGACGGTGCTCCACTAAATGATTGGCCTAACATTCGACTTTTACATTTTAACCCTTTGGACCCTGGCCAATTTTGTATACGTTTGTAACACAATTCAGTGGATATAGAGGTGGCCCTCCAAATGTTTGCAGGTGATTTGGAAAGCCATCTAAAAACACCAACAAGGCCTTGTTTCGACTCATTGATATGCATTTTTCATGCTAATTCAGAATGTGCCCAGGAAAATGAAGACTTTTTACATTTTTGAAGCAAAAATTGACAGTAATTTTGAACGGCGACTTGAGTCGCCATTAGTTCTCAAAGGATTAATATCCTAAAATGTTGAAATAAGTGGCGGTAAGCAAATCAATACTAAGCGGAAATCTTTGGAACACATCTGTCAGAAATTCCATACATTTTGACTAGGAATATCCTAAAAATCGTTCAACAAGAGTCTGGGAAATTTGTCAATAATAATCCTCTATTTTTGATCGAGGATATTCCCTCAAAGTGGCCTGAAACATACGAAAATTAATAGAGATTTTTTTTAAACCCGTACTGAAGACCCGACAATTTTCTCTGCTACCAGTATGTCATGACCCTCTGATATCCTTATTATGTGTGCAACCAAGCGTCAATGTTTTGCTGTAAAAGAGACTCGTATACGATTGTCTAGCTTGCTGCATAACAGAGCATTGTAAGGCATTGCCGTGGGTATCTGGAGTGTGAATGTTAACTGTGAGTGTAATTTGCCGATTACCTTCATTATCAAGCTTTGAGGTGTTCGATACACGATAATATCGGTCCTATGCAGATAATGATTAAAATTGGATGATTTACGCCAATATTATTTGGTCTCGCTATGAGCTTTAAAAAATTTGGGCTCGACTGCGTCTCGGCCAATATTTTGGCAACTCGTAACTCGACCAATAAATTTTGGGCTCAATCCCGCTTCCTTCCTTCCCAAAAAACAAACATCCATTTTATACACACATAGTCAACAGGCAACAACTGACCAAAGTCTCATATTGAGTATACATAAGAGTGGCCTCTAATGACCTATTGGCCTCTAATGCCCCTTAAAATGCTATGACAAACAAGGAACCACTGCACTGGTCAGGAACTCTTACTGGTATGCACAGATTGACCTATGGTGACCAATGTGCCCTTTTGACCTAAATGGCCTATGTGACCTTGACCCCATTGGTCAAAATCTATAGTACTAAAAAAATCAACTTTGTGGGCTGTGGTTTGTCCGATGCGTTTCGCCGTCCTTAACATACGGATAGGAATTTGGTGTGGTGGTAGACTCCGAAGTAAGGCGTTTGTGGTCCAATTCGAGGGGTCTTGGGGTCAAAGGTAATCTAAGGGTCGTTATCGGGTACCTTAACCGTGCTTTGACGTATACGTATGGATATGAGTTTGGTATGGTGGTCGAGTTTCGTTGTATGAGTTTTGTGGTCACATTTTCGAGGGGTCATTTTGGGGTGCAAAGGTCATCCAGGGTCGTTTTCGGGTAGATGGCCGTGCTTTTACGTATGGATATGAGTGGTGGTATGGTGGAGAGTTTCACCTTAGTTTTGTGGTCATGTTTCGAAGGGTTTCATTTTGGGGTCAAAGGTCATCCAGGGGTTGTATCGGGTAACATGGCCGTACTTTGATATATGGATACGAGTTTGGGTAGGAGCAGATTTCGCCGTATGAGTTTTGTGGTCACATTTTCAAGGGGTCATTGGGCAAAGGTCATCCAGGGGTCATTATTGGGTTATTTGGCCCATGGTGATGTATGGATATGAGTTTTGTATGGTGTAGAGTTTCGCCGTACGAGTTTGTGTTCTTTTTTCGAAGGGTCATTTTCGGGTCAAGATCATCCAGGGATAGTTCTAGGGTAACATAAACATGGCAGTGCTTTGAGATATGGATAAGGATTTTGGTATGGTAGTAGAGTTTCGCCGATGAGTTTTGTGGTCACATTGTCAAGGGGTCATTTGGGATCAAAGGTCATCAGGGGTCGTTTTCGGGTTTGGCCGCACTTGACGTATGGTATAAGTTTGGTTGGTGGTTGAGTTTCACGTACGAGTTTGGTGGCACATTTAAGGGGTCATTTTGGGGTCAACGGTCATCCAGGGGCCATTATTGGGTTATTTGGCAATGCTTTGAAGTATGGATGAGTTTGGGATGGTAGTAGGAGTTTGCCCTAACCACCGTTGGGTCACATTTTTGAGGGGTCATTATGGGCGTCAAAAGTCATGTAGGGGTCATTATTGGGTAACTTGCGTGCGTTTTATTACCCCATGCTTTGACGTAGGGATATGAAGCACCCAGGTGGGACACTAAATAGGTTGATACAGTATCTTGATTTCTGTTCTGAAAACATTCCAGTATACCTATCTAGCGGGTATACTCAGCTAGCAGGGACCTGCACGCAGCGCGGGCATCCCCACTAGTATACAATTTCTGCAAATAAGTTACAGTGACCCAACAAACATGCCTCAAAAGAACTGGTACGACTCATATCGACAGTACACAGATTGACCTTTAAAGGACTCTAATGACCTTTTTGCCCACGTGCAAACCTTTATAAAACGCTTCTGCACATCTATATATTTATACGTGGTCGGTCTGTCTGTCACTGTGTCTGTCTGGTATATTTTCTTGGAGACCGAGGATTGCACCTTCCCGAAAACTTTGTGGGTGGGTGCCACTTGACCTTACGGAGGACTGATTGTATTGGTTAGTGGATCAAGGTTCATCAGGGGTCATTCAAGGTCAAAGGTGTCAAAATGGGGGATAAACTTCGGTGTATCCAGGTGAAACTTGGTGGGCGGGGTTTGTTGATGGTGATGTGAAAATTTTAAAGGTCATGACTAAGGTCATCAGGGATCATTCAAGGTCAAAGGAACTGCAAACCCGAGGGTCATTCAAAAAAAAAGCCAGGTGTCACCAAACACAGGTGATAAGATAGCCAAATCCGAGGACCGCCTAGTTAAAATTACTATTAAAGAAACACCGGTCCAGAACTCTTATGGTATTTACAGAATGACCTCTTATGGCCATTATGCCCGTTTGACCTCCAATGACCCTACTTACATTTGACCCCAAAATATCAAAACATCAAGTAGTTGTATAGCCACCAAACTTCCTCAAGATAACCACTGGCCAAGACCCATGGGCTATAGTAATGACCGGTAATGACCCATAATGACCTATGACCCCACAACTTCTTTTTTTTTTTTTTTTTTGCATCCCTACCATCCCAATGGTGGGTTACTGCATGATTGATGCAATCGTTAATCACTTGCATGTTGAGTCCGATTTGTAAGTTTCTGCCATTTAAGGAAAAAAAAATATCATTCAAAAGGTGGGTTATGATGTATAAAATTGCAGAATTATTGGTCAAATATTTAAGACTTTCCTGGCGAATTATTTTTTTTCCATCGATTGTCTGTTTTTTATTTTTAAAAGGCGCTCGGATATTGAACCGTTTTACTCATCAGTTGTTTTTCACTTATGGGACTAAAAAAACGGACAAAATATGGCGAATCATACTAGTGCCTGGTGGCATGGGGCTGAATACAGAAGAGGGATCTACAAAAAAACAATGGCGCGCCCCATAGCATCACTAGCGTGTGTTGATTCCCAGGGCGTTTGGGACATTTAATTGCTTAATGGCATAAAAACATTGGGGATGTCATTTTTAAAGATGTTACGTTTCGGATGATATCATGACTGAATTCCAAAGTCGGGGAAAACAGACATACTCATTCCTGATGGATTTTCGTTTTTTTTCTTGATAGTTTTTCATTTTTTGAAAATTAAAAAATAAAAAAATAAATCGAGGCGGCCTCAAAAAAGGAAGGCGGGGGGACGAGAAACATGTTTTCTTGTCTTGAATTCGCCTTATATATAGCTAGTACACAAAGAAATTGTGCTAATTATATCCTTGTCCTCACAGCCACAAGTGCAAAGTATCCTTTCAAGTAAGAACCCACAGTACAAGGAATAATGGCAGTCAACCAAGTAGCTCTGGAAATGCCAAGACGTCATACAAGTACCACAAGGAGATGACATCTGCCCCACAGGCTATCACAGGCCATGAGTCAAAGGCAGGAATGTATGCATCAGAATTCAAGGTAATTTTCCAGCTTTGTAGTAAGAAATGGATTAACTTAACAATTGCTGACTGAAAAAGGATAATTCATGGCACATTATAGTTTGTGCTGCATGCACACCCTGTATACTGGTGTTTTCTGGTAACTGGAGAACATTATTTTAGTTTATCTGACCCGATTTCAATGCCTAAGTAGGAAATAAAAGAAGATATAAACAGACTATCCAAATGTAGCCCCAATCCTGAATATTGCAAATTGCAGACTTTTAAAGTATTTTTGTTTACCACCAGCCTTGGTGCAAGTATCACTTAGCAATCCATTGTCAGATATTGAATGTGTGTTGTGAAAATAAGCCTAGCTGGCTATGATAGCAATAATTTGAAATGCTTACTCCTTATGCAGGCGTCACTTTGAAGCGTTGACCCACCCTCCTCACGGATCGCCAAATATCGACGCCGACTCGACGTCGAAGCTTCAGGTCAATATATTTCTTGCTATAGTGAAGTCCTGGCATTCTTTTATTTTCATTTGGTGAAGCTTTACCTATAAGGTTTTTGAAAGGGGTGAAGCTTTGACGTGTGATTTGTGATTCCTGGTGATAAGACGTCGAATCCATTACGTCGGTCGCGTCGAAAACATGTCGAAATCGTGCATTTCCTCATAAATCCTCACAAAGCACCATGAATAATCACGCCATCCCCCCCCTCCCCCCCCCGGCGGGTCCCGACACAATATTCTGCAGCACTTATGAACTAAGAACAAATTTGGTGTAGCTATTTTCGCAAAATCAATAATGTTTGCGACGCACGGGGTATCCACTTTCACGCTGCCAACAAGATTGAAGTGGAGTACACTAATGGGTTGTATTGAAAGAGTAAAAGATAATCTTTGGGATACTCCGAGATCATGACTGATCAACGTTTAGCTTTATGCCTACCTCACTGTTTTGTATAAACTTTACTTCAAAAAATCGATGTGATAAATAAGTAATTGACTTGCGATCAGCTGATTGCCGGAACTAACCATTGGCTGTAACCTTATAATGGACTTTCTCATATTATTTCCAAGGGATGAAAAAGGCCGGTGAAAAGACGTAAATATTTAATCACATAGACCTATAAAATTAAAACAAACCTGTATGAACTATAGGGTTGGCCCCCCTACAATCAGATAAGATGAAAAATAAATAACAAAATGCTTGTCTCAAGCAAGAAATATAAAGTACTGGTTTAATTTTAAGTAACTAAGGACCATCCCTTCCATCACACCGCTTAGTCGGCGGCAAACACAAAGCAAAGGAAAAGTAAAAGAGATAACCGGGTGGAAATACATAAAACAAACAAATATGGACATGGAATAAAGATGAGTCGATTTGGATTGCGGTTGAAAATGATAACCTCGGGTCTATATTCCATCAGCACAGATTGGTGCAATTAGAGACCATGAAATATTTTCCACCTCCATGTTACAAAAATCCGACTCGCGAACTGAAAAGAAAGTAACCAAAACCACAGTGGGAGTAATTGGCGTAGCGTCGCGGGTTCCCACTTCGCTCGTCAAGGGTTCCATCCAGGGCCTTTGAGCTGCTTTTTTCTCGATACTTGTCTTCCCGATTTTAACTCCTTATTAAGTGAAGGGCCAAATAGAAAAAATAAGTATGTTACTTGCAGATCACTACAAACTAGCACACCTTGATTTTTTGGTAGTTTTATGATAATCACAAATAAATTCAGTGTGTGCTAATTAAATTTTGTGCGGTCACTCGAAATCCAAAGATGGCGGCAAAATGGCCGACCGTTTTTGGCTAACGACAGGATTTTGAGGGTAATGTCCTAAGTGAGCCTCGCTAATTACGTGTTTTTGTGTCAGATTGAAGATAATTTAATTGTCTACATGATGATACCCACCCTTTTTGTGGGGTTTCTTGTTATCTACACACCGTTTGGGGGCCAAAAGGCATATTTTTTGCCATTTTTTTCAAAAAAATGATGCGGACTGCAACTTGTTCTCCCCAATAGCAAAAAACTTTCTTCATAATGGGATCAAGAATTCTCAGGAATTTGCCCTTATATAATATGGCATTTTGTGTGAAAAGCACAGGCTCATAGCCAGTTTAATTTAACAGTTATAGTGTTAGGAATGAATGGGGTCTTAATCGCAAAAAACGCATTTGTGCACATTTCTTTACAACACATGAAAAATGTTGTGTGTCAATACCATATAACTGCTATATTGACAGTTTTTGATCACCTAACTATAATAAATGTTTGATGCAGTTGCTGCAATGGCCGTGCTGATTCAATTTTTGTGCGGTACCCTCTAAATCCAAGGGATGGCGGCCAAAATGGGCCGCTGCTTTGACAACACAATGTTTTTAAGGATAAACGGGTTGAGAAAGCCTCCAATCGCATGTGATGTGTCATTTTAAACAAATACAATTTTATGCAGGATTATACCATGCTTGATGGGGGTTTAAGGTGGTATATGCAGCAAAAAATGTGAGTTTTTGACATTTTTACAAAGAGATCAAGTGAGAGAGACATTTTCTACATCACTGAAAAATTCTATTCATGAGTATTCTTACTTGAAGGACTTTGTCCCTATGTAATATTACCAACATTGAAAGGCCAGCTTACAACATATTCTTAAAAAGTATAGTGCCAAAGTAAAAATGTGTACAATCCAAACATAGTTTTTTAGGCACATCATATCAAAAACATGTAAGGTTAATGATAAGTACCTGTACTCATTATTGGACAATGTGCTCATATACATTTTAAGATTTTATACTTATCTAGAGTAACATATAGGCACCCAAAAGGGCACCCAGAATCCCCAAAATGACTACTGTTTTACTTTAAAAACCTCCTATTTACATAGCTCTTATATAGAAAAAACTCTACGTAACACTGCTTGTAAACATGCTCAACTGCTACAAGTTGCCATTTTCAAAATGCAATTTGCCAAAAGTGTGATAAAACTATATTTGGAAGTTTAATAAATATTGCCAAACTTTGGCAATACATAAATGATGAAACCAGATTCATTTTGTCCTTTATCTATGGTCTGTATGTTCTTTCCAAGTATATGTTAAGAATACTACTAAGTAATTAAATTAGTATAGATATTAATCTGTGTTGACCTCGTAATCTGTTAAAGTTTCTTGATTATTTGATCTGACTATTTCAGGATAAATAGCTGCATTGATGGCTGATTCTTGCACTCCATTGGACAAGTGCAAATCCTTGTACATTAGACGCCTGACACCAGTGTCTCAAACGTTAAAAAAACGCCAATGTTCTAAGGTGTCCGATGTGTTCTCAGCGACTCTTGTCCAAAATCTAACTTTTTATTTGCTTCTGAGGCAGCAAAAAGTGGCAATAGTATTTGATGGTAATCATTTAATGAGTGTTTTACATCATTTTCAAATATTTTAAGGAACTGAAAGTATTTACAAAGGAAAACGTACAGAAACACTAGTTGTTAAAGTAGTGGTCAGGTGTTCAATACGTACTGTGTTACATTTCAGGCGTCTGAAAATTTAGAAAAAAACACAACTTGCTCATGCATCAGCACAGGTGCATTGGGTGTGTGATACATACCCAACAATATCAATAAAAACCCGAGTCCACTGATAGGCAGTCGAAAACAGCTTATCCACAATAATTGCTAGACCACCACAAGTTCATAAGTAGCCTAAGAAGGTCTAAGCGATGGAAAAGGTCAAGGAAATTCCTTAGCAAATTTCTTACAAGGCGGACTCAGAGATTTGAAATATAATTTATTGGTCTGAAAAATAGTCAAGTGGAATAAAAAACAGTTCCCTAAATGTCATTCCAAAGTTTGAGGCAGATATGGAACTTTATAACAACGTGCGATTTTAAGGTTTCAATCTGAACTATTTCAAATAGGGACAAGCATTATGGATATGCAAAAAACACGATTTGTTTGAAGATTGAGAGCGCCCTCCTCCGGAAATCTCTGAGACAGCCTTTCAGTTGAATAGTGGACAGAACTCATATTATGCTGGGATTATAGATGGGCGTGTGACTTGTCTTATTTGCAACATTGGGATCTATATGCCTTGAATCCCACCAAGAAAATTCCAGGTGTTAATCATAAGTTGGGGAACTTGCATGATCGAAGACTAACCTGCATGACCACTAGGCTGCATATGAGTACAACCAGGCGGATGTTGTCGTAATCCCGCCCTGATGCAAACTTATTTTCCGTACTTAACTGTAAATATTCAAGTTATAGCGTAATTGCACAATTAAACTGCGGAAAAAAACGCGTCCCGGATACCGATGCCATGGTATGGCATCAGCTGCTTGTGGATTGGTATGATTTCAAGAAACTGTTATTTCTGACAGGAACTGCATCTCGCAACATGTTACATCAATGTCACAGCCAATAGAACAAAAAACTGTGGAATCAGACATTGTGAGGCTTATATAGGGCTCCTCACTTAAAGGCTGTATGTTTGCTTTCAAGGGCAGAGAGAAACGTATTGTATTGTGGGTACTAGAGGATGATACCACATTCTCCGAAGCATTCTTATGCCTTTTTGCAGGGTCCAAGAAGTTACATTCTCCCTTACTTACGGGTCAATGAACTTCGGTCCACCATGTGTAGGTCTGAGAAGATTTGATCTGCAAAAATTCTTCCTGTCAGAGGCTTTACGTCAAAAAAGGAATGGGGCCAACTACCAAGCGTACATCATAATAGCACTGTATCACTCGTGGGGGGGGGGGGGGGGGGGGGGGGGGGGGGGGGGGGGGGGGGTGTACCAAAACCGTCTTCTCCACACGGCATGGGGATTGGAACAGCTCCAAGTGGAAATTCAAATTGATTGGATAGAGGTACTTTCCAGACACATCTGTTGTTTGGAACCGGGTGGGGGCACTACTAAATATGATTGATGGGGGTGTAAGGCTCGCGATTCCAAAACCGGGGGAATTCGGTGACAGGACTGAAACTAGGGTATTTGGGTGACAGACAGACAAATTGCTTAAAAATAGGGGTCTTGAGTGACGATTTGCAAAATTTTCTTTAAAATAGTCTTTCAAAAATTTTGCAAAATTTCATCCAAAATAGGGGTCTTGGGTGACGTGGTATAATTAAAAAAGGGGGGCTTTGGGTGACATTTTCAAAAGTTTCATTGGGTGACAACGATGCTGAAAAAAAGGTCACTGCCAAAGATGGGAGTGTCCCCCCCGGCGTTTTGGGGGATGACATGTTGGGGCTGCAATGCCATTGCACTTCCTACTAATGGGGGGGCAAGAAAAACGGAATGAAATGTACAAGGGATTTGCAACTTCTCCAAAGGAGTGCAAGAACCAGCCTCTTAATTCAGATATTTATGCTGTAGTTATTCTTTGCCATTTAGTTGGGAAGAACAATACGGAGCTGAGACAAAGGACGAAATGAATGGTTTCATCGTGTGTATAGCCTATGCATAGTATGGGCAACAAGGTAAACCAACTTCATATAGTTTGATCACACTTTCTGGCAAATTGCCATTTTGGAAATGGACAACTTGCACGGTTTGAACACTCTGTTACACACAGTGCTTAGTTAAGGTTCTATTTAGAGCTATGTAAAATATTCTGGTTTTAAAGTGAAAAATCAAAGTAAAATTTGATTTGCTGTAAATGACATAACCACAGTGAGGGTTTTCTTCAAATATTATCCTTAAAAATGTAATTTGTGGGTCAAACAGAGGGCCATTTTTGCCGTCCATCTTGGATGTAGAGGTTACCCAAAAAATTGAATCGGTTAAGGCCATTGCAGCAACTGAAATCAAACATTGATTATAGTTAGGTAATCAAAAACTGTCATATAAAATTTTGTATGTGATTGTGACACATTTTACTTTGTGAACTTTTTTACAGAATATGTTGGGAAAGCTGGCCCTTTCACGTGGGATATTTATAGGTTCAAAGTCCTACAAGTAATAAGTACTCATGAATATGAATTTCATTGAGTTAAGGAAAAATGTCTTTATCTCTTTTTGGTAAAAATGTCAAAAACTCAACATTTTTGCTGCATATACCACTTCAAACCTTAAAACTCCATCAAGCATGGTATACTGCTTGTAGAAAATTTATTTGCTTAAAATGACACCAATCACATGCTGATTGGAGGCTTTCTCCAACCCGTTATTCTTAACTACTGTGCTCAAGTGATCGAGATTTCGATCACACATGTGCAGGTATTATAAAATGCTGACTTTGGGTGCATTAGCGTGTTAAAAACATTGTTTGTCAAAGCAGCGGCCATTTTGGCCGCCATCTTGGATTAGAGGGTACCTCAAAAAAATGAATCAGCAAGGCAATTGCAGCAACGGAAAATCAAATCAGTATTATAATTAGGTGATCAGGAAATTGTATATAGCATTTTTATATGGTATGACAACATTTCAAAAAATAAAAAAAGGAAAAAAAATGGCATTTTTTGTGATTAGACTCCATTCATCTTAGACACTAGAACTTTCAAGTTAAACTGGTTATGATCCGGTGCTTTTCACACAAAAAATGCATATTATATGAGGGCAAATTCCTGAGAAGTCTTGATCCAATTATGAAGAATAAAATGTGATATATGGGGGAGAACGTATTTCAGTCCACATCAATGTTTTTTGAAAAAAATGGCAAAAAATATGCCTTTTTGGCCCCAAAACGGTGTGTGCTAAAACAACGAACCCACAAAAGTGGGTATCATCATGGTAGATGATTAAATTATCTTAAATTATGACACCCAAACACAAGGTTAATTGGAGGCTCACGTCGGACATTACCCTCACAATAATGTCGTTTTAAGCCAAAACGGCAGCCATTTTGGCCGCCATCTGGAGTTCGAGGTGACCGCCGAACAAATTTAATTAGCACACCTCGATTATTGTTATTTCATACAAAACTATCAAAAAATCAAGGTGCTGTGCTTAGTTGTCGTGATATTGGGCAGGTAACTCAAAAAAGAAGCAGATATTGGATTTGGCCCTTCGCTTATACAAAATTTATGATTAGTATGTCTTCTCGTATGATTTTAGGTTTTTTTCGGTTTAGCTAATATTTGCATACATTTGGTGTTATAATTTGCGTTAATGTCCGATCTTGAACGAGCTTGTTGTGTAAACTGGAGCTTGATGTAAGAACTGTCAATCATCGAGAAGTAATATGCTTTATGTGGGCCGCTCTACCGACAGCACATTCGATCGTTCGTTTGCCGACTGACTGGAGACCCTTCTTATTATCGATTGTTTGGTTTAGCTTCAAATATTATAAATAGGGGAAGTTTGACAGCATTTAATGATGTTTCCCGGCTTTTTAAATTCAGGGTCAAATGTTGATTTTCAACAGAGAAGATGGTATTTGCAAGATGGAATTACTGGATCAACTTTTCAAACAACAGACAAACTATGACGGCTCGGGAAAAGTGCGGAAAAGATAATCTTTGGGATACTCCGAGATCATGACTGATTAACATTTAGCTTTAGGCCTACATCACTGTTTTGATAACTTTACTCCCAAAAAAATTCGATTGGAAAATAAGTAATTGACTGCGATCAGCTGATTGCCGGAACTATCCATTGGCTGTAACCTTATAATGGACTTTCTCATTTTATTTCAAGGGATGAAAAGCCGGTGAAATGACGTAAATATTTAACCACATAGACCTATTAAAATTAAAACAAACTCGTATGAACTATAGGGGTTGGCCCCCCTACAATCAGATTTAAGATGAAAAAAAATAACAAAATGCCTTGTCTCAAGCAAGAAATTATTAAAATTACTGGTAGTTCTAATTTTAAAGTAACTAAGGACCATCCCTTCCATCACACCGCCGTCGGCGACAAACACAAAGCAAATGGACCAAAGTTAAAGAGATAACCGGGTGAAATACATTAAAAAAAAAACAAAATATGGACAGGAATTAAAGATAGTCGGATTGATGCGGTTTTTTGCAAAATGATAACCTAGGTCATATTGCCTATCAGCCAAAGATTGGTTTGCCAATTAGAGACCATGGAAAATATTTTCCACCTCCAGGTTACAAAATCCGACTCGCGAATGAAAGAAAGTAACCAAACCACATGGGCGTAATGGCCGTCATAGTAGACGGGTTTCCCACTTCGATCGTCAAGGGTTCATACACGTGCCTTTTGAGCTGCTATTTCTCGATACTTGTCTCCAGATTTTAACTCCTTATAAGTGAAGGGCCAAAATATAAAAAAATAAGATGTTACTTGCCAGTACTACAAACTAAGCACACCTTGATTTTTGGTAGTTTTTATGATAATCCACAATATATTCAGAGGTGTGCTAATTATTAAATTTAGTTGCGGTCACCTCGAAACCAAGATGGCGGCCAAAATGGACGCCGTTGGGCTAACGACAGGATTTGAGGGGTGCGGGTATTGTCCTACGTGAGCCTTCAATGACCTTGTTTTGGCTGTCATTTGAAGAATAATTTTAATTGTCTACATGATGATACCCCTTTTGTGGGTTTCGTTGTAATCACACACCGTTTGGGGGCCTAAAAAGGCAATTGTTGCCATTTTTTTCAAAAAAATATTGCGGATGAAATTGTGCTCCCCCATATATCCAAAATTCTTCATAATGGATCAAGGACTTCCTCAGGAATTTTGCCCTTATATATAGGCATTTCCTGTGTGAAAAGTACAAGGATATAGCCAGTTTATTTAAAAGTTTATGTCTAGGCATGAATGGGGCGGGTATTAATCCGAAAAACGCCATTTGTGCACATTTCTCTAAACACATGAACAAATGTGTGTGTCAATACCATCTTAAAAATGACTATATACAGTTTTATGACACCTTAACCTAAATAAATGTTTGATTTGCAGTTGTGCAATGGCTTGCTGATCAATTTGTGTTGCGGTAAACCTCTAAATCCAAGAGGGCGGCCAATATGGCCGCTGTGCTTTGACAAAAACAATGTTTTTTAAGGATAACGGGTGAAGAAAGCCTCCAATCGCCTTGTGGATTGGTTGTCATTTAAGCAAATACAATTGCTGCAGTGGATTATACAAGGCTGATTGGGGGTGTTATAGTGTATATTGCAGCAAAAAGGTGGTTTTTTTGACATTTTCACCGAAAGAGAGCAAGAGATGAGAGACATTTTTTCTAAATCAATGAAAAATTCTTATTCATGAGTACTTATACTTTGAAGGACTTTGTCCCTATGGAATATATACACACTGTGTGAAAAGGCCAGTTGACAACATATGCTGTAAAAAAGTGATAGGTGGCCCCAAGTAAAAGGGGTTACAATCAATTAAAACATAGTTTTTAGAACATCTATATAAACCATTTAAGGCTAAATGATCAAGTACTGTTGATTAGGAAATGTGCTCCATATACATCTTTAAGATTTTATACTTATCTAGACGTACATAATAGCACCAAAGGGCACCAAGGAATCCCAAACATGACTAACTGTTTTCACTTTTAAAAATACATTTTACATAGACTCTAATAGGAAAACTCTACTGAAACAACTTGCTTTGTACCCTGCTCAACTGCTAAAGTTGCTCATTTCAAAATATATGCAATTTGCCAAAAAGTGTGATAAAACTATATTTGAAGTTACTACAATATTGCCAACTTTTGGCAATACATACAGGATTGAACCAGATTCATTTTTGTCCTATCTCTGTGCTGTGATTGTTCTTTCCAGAACGTAAATAGAATACTAATAGTAATACTTAGTAGGTATAGAATCATATGTGTTTAATTTAATATGTTAAAGTTTCTTGATTATTTGATCTGACTCATTCTCAGGAAAATTAGCGCATTGATAGGCTGATTCTTGCACTCCTTTGGGCCCCAAGTGCAAAACCATGTTCATCTGCAGCGCCTGACACCAGTGTTCAAACGTTAAAAAACGCCAATGTTCTAATGGTGTCCGATGTGTTACTCAGGACTCTGTCCAAAATCTAATTTTTTATTTTATCTGAGGCGGCAGCAAAAAAGTGGAATAGTGATTTTGATGTAATCAGTTGAATTAGTTTTATTCATATTTCACCATATTTTAAGGAACGAAAATATTTATCAGGAAAGTAACAGACACTAGTGTAAGTAGTTGTTAAGGTGTCTAATAGTACTGTGTTTAATTTCAGGCGTTCTGAAAAATTTATTGCTCCATGCATCAGCAACAGTGTACATGGGGTGTTTGATACATACCCCTACAATTAGCAATTGTTAAGGATTTCGCCAAGTAGTTGGTCCCGAGGTGGGAGGAGCAGTCGAAAACAGCTTTTCCACAATATATAATTGCTAGCCCCAACCAACAGGTTCATAAGTAGCCGAAGAAGGTCCTAAGAGATGAAAAAGGTTCAAGATCATTAGCAAAATTTCTTAAAGGCTGATCAGAGATTTTGAAATATAATTTATTGGTCTGAGAAAAATAGTCAAGTGGAAATAAAAACGTCCCCTTAAATGACTCAATCCAAAGTTTGAGGCAGATATGGAACTTTATAACACGTTGCGATTTTCTGAAGGATTTCAATCTGAACTATTTCAATAGGGAACAAAGGCATAGTATATGCAAAAAAACACGGAGATTTGTTTGAAGATTGAGAGCACCCTCCTAGGGGAAATCTCTGAGACAGCCTTAATTGAATAGTGGAAAAACCTCAAGATATGCTGGGTGGGATTATAGATGGACGTGTGACTTTGTCTTATTTGCAACATTGGGAATCAACATGCTATGAATGTACACCAAGAAATTCCAGTTAATCTATAAGTAGTTGGGGGAAAGCTTGATCGAAGACTAATCCTGCATTTTCGCCCACTATGCCACTACTGGTACACCAGGCGGATGTTGTCGTAATAACGTCCCGTGGATGCAAAATTATTTTCCGTAAATTAACTTGGAATAATTCAAGCTATAGCGTAATTCCACAAATTAACTGCGGAAAAAAAAAATATCGCGTCGAGGATTACCGATGCCATGGTATTGGCATCAGCGGCTTGTGGACTGGTATGGATTTCAAGGAAATGTCTATTTCTGCGAGGAACGCATCTAGAAAATGTTTACATTCAATGTCACAGCCAGAGACCAAAACTTGGAGACTCAAGCATGTGAGGGCTATAATAGGAGCATATCACTTAAAGGCGTATGTTGTGATTTCAAGGGCAGAGAGAAAGGTATCTGTAATTTGCTACTGAGAAGAGAATGACACCACATTCTCTGAAGCATTCTTATGCTTTTATGCCAGGGTCCAAGAAGGTTACATTCTCCTTACTACAGGGTCAATGAAACTCGGTCCACCATGTGTTAGTCTGGAAGATTTGATCCTGCCAAAAAACTTCTTCCTTGTCAGAGTGCCTTTACGAACAAAAGGATGGGCCCAACTCCCAAGCGTAACATCAATAGGTACTGTATCACTCGAGTACAAAACCGTCTATCTCCACACGGCCATGGATGGATGGTAACAGCTTCCAACTGAAATTCAAATGATTGGATAGATGTTACTTCCAGCACCATATGTTGTTTTGGAACCCGGGTGGGCACTCCCATATGAATTGATGCGGGTTGTGTGTAAGGCTCGCGCTTTCCAAACCCAGGGGCATCGGTGACAGGACTGAAAAATAGGGTCTTTGGGTGCCAGACAGACAAAGCTTTAAAAATAGGGGTTTTATGAGTGACGATTTTTGCCAAAAATTTTCTTTAAAATAGTCTTTCAAAAAAATTTTGCAAAAATTTTCATCCAAAATAGGGGTCGTTGGGTGACGTGGTAAATTAAAAAGGGGAGGCTTTGGGTGGTGAAATGTGAAATTTTCAAAAATTTAATTGGGTGACAACGATGCTGGAAAAAGGTCACTTCCAAGATGGAGGCCCCCGGTTTTGGATGACATGTTGCGGGTGCAATGCCGATTGCACTTCCCTACTAATGTGGGTGCAAGAAAAACGGGGATGAAATGTACAGGGATTTGCACTTCTCCAAAGGAGTTGCAAGAACCAGCCTATTAATTCAGTTATTTATGCTGTAGTATTCTTAGCATATAGTTGGGAAGAAGAGTACAGAGCTGAGACAAAGACGAAATGAAGGTTTCATCGGTGTTTATAGCCTATTGCATCAATAAGTGCAAACACTGTAACCAACTTGCATACCGATAGTTGTGCATACTTTCTGGCAAATTGCATTTGGAAATGGACAACTTGCAGAGGTCGAACACTATGTTACACACAGTTGCTTAAGTTAAGGTTCTATTTAAGAGCTATGTAAAATATTATGGTTTTTTTTAAAGTGAAATTTTTTTTAACTTTTAAATTAACTTACTAGAGTAAAATGACAAACCACAGGTTTCTTCAAATAGTATCCGTTTATAAATGTAATTTGTGTACAACACCAGCGGCCATTTGTGCCGGTCAATTTGGATTAGAGTTACGCAAAAAATTGAGATCAGTAAGGCCATTGCAGCAACTGAAATCCAACATTGATTTATTTAGGTAATCAAAAACTGTCATTAACATTTTGTATGTGATTGGGACACATTTTACTTTGTGCACTTTTTTTACAGGAATGCATGTTGTAAAGCTGGCCTTTTCACAGTGTTGCATAGTTTATAGGGACAAAGTCATACAAAGTAATAAGTATCATGAATAAGAATTTTTCATTGATGTAGAAAAATGTCTCTTTCTGATCTCTTGTTGGTATAAAATAAAAAATGTCAAAAAATCACATTTTGCTGCAGATAACACTTTCAAACACACTTAAACTCCATGGTCAAGCATGGAGAATGCTGTAGAAACTTATTGCGTAAAATGAAGCCAAACACATGCTGATTGGAGGCTGTCTTCAAACCCGGATCCTTAAACCACTACTGCTCAAGTGATCGAGATCTCGATCAATGCATGTGGCAGGTATTATACAATGCTGCCTTTGTGTGGCTTTAGAGTGTTAAAAACATTGTTTTGTCAAAGCAGCGGCCTTTGCCGACATTTCTTGAATTTAGAGGTTACCTCAAAAAAAAATTGAATCAGCAAGGCATTGCAGCAACTGAAATCAAACATTTATTAGACCTTAGGTGATCAGAAATTGTCATATAGCATTTGATATGGGATTGACAAAATTTTTCATGTGTTTAGAGAAAATGGCATTTTGTGTGATTAAGACTTTCCCATTCATTTCTGACACTATAACTTTTCAAGTTAAAGATGGTTATGGTCCGTGCTTTTCACACAAACTGCATATTATATGAGGGCCAAAATTTCCTGAAGTCTTGATCCAATTACTGAAGAATAATTGATAATGGGGGAGAACGTATTTCAGTCCACATTCAGTTTTTTGGAAAAAAATGCGCAAAAATATGCCTTTTGGCCCCCAAAAACGGTTTATAAATGTGTTCGTCTTGTGTAGATAACAACGGAAAACCCACAAAAGGCGGTTTTATCATCATGTAGATGATTAAATTATCTTCAATGACACCCAAACACAAGGGATGGAGGCTCACGCTAGGAACGTCCCCTCAAAATACTTCGTTAGCAAAAACGGCAGCCATTTTGGCCCGCCATTTGGAGTTACGATGGGTGACCGACCCAACAAAAAAAGTAATAGACACCTCTGGATATTGGGTATTATCATTAAAAACTAACCAAAAAAATCAAGGTGGGCTAGTTTGTAGTGATCTGGCAGGTAACTCAAAACTAAGCATGAATTTGGATTTTGCCTTCGCTAGTACTTAAAAATGTATGATTATTAATTCTTCGTTATTTTAGGTATGTTTCGGTTTGTTAGCTTAATTTTGCATAATTTGGGTTATTAATTGTGCGCTTAATCGTCACTGATCTGGAACGAGATTGATGTGAAAACTGGAGGCTTTGCTGGTAAAATATGTCAATCATCGAAAGTAGTATATGCCTTTATGTGTGCCTTCTAACGACCCAGAACATTGAGCTTTATGGTTTGCCGACTGACCTGGAAGACCCCTTATATTCGAATCCGATTGTTGTGGTTTTATCTTCAAATATTATGAATTGGGGATAGTTTTTTGACAGCATTAAGATTTTCCCGGCTAAATTCAGGTAAAATGTTGATTTTTTTCAACAAGAAGACAGTAGGTATAAAGAATGTAATTACTGGAATCAACTTTTCAACAACGCTGACACAATATATTGTACGGCGTCGGGAAAAATGCGAAAGAAAAGCAGAAGTGAATCACAAAACTTATATTAGGCCCTCGCGATTATAAGAATAACATACCCGGTTCACAACATAAAAGGTAAATCTTGATCATAGCTCATCATTTTAGGAACCAAGGGAATAAAATCATAGCTATGGTGGTTTTTCAGGCCGAAATAGTTTAACAGCAAAATTAAAGATATTTTATTCAAATGTCAGGACGTCCATCCGATTAACCCCGGGAGATGACCCAAGTAGGTTGCTATTATTACCGTGAGTGGGGATACTGTCCACCCTTAGACTTAGTTTAAAAACCCTTCTTCCCATAACAGATTACTTTATATGCTTAATAAGATCATAAAATGTAAAACAAATATATCAGCATTGTTGTGAATAAATGTTTTGTTTATACCTATACTTTCAAAGCCTATGGAATGGAGAAGATTAACTTTGCCAAAAAAAGAAGTAAGACTAATTCACTTGAAATATCAGTATTCTTGATTTGTGTGCATCTTGCAATACACATATACATACACCGCATATATACACCTTAATACCACAACACACACATACACAGACACACATTACATATACCACATACAAACATTTACTATGCGGGCCCACCCACCCACACAAGGCAAACGCAAAAAATCTTGTGGATGTGTAATTTTCCACTCTTGTCTCTGGGGAATCACACAGACACACAACACACCTCACATACACACACCATACAACACACAAGGACAACAATACATACAAACACTCTTATAACACCCGCTCGCACCACACGAACCAAGTTGCAAAACGCAACGAAAATCGTTTAGATGTAGGTTTTCACTCTTGGAAATTGGAATTCACTCTTGGAAATTTGCCCGAAGGGGGGGGGAGGAAATCACTCTTGAAAAAATCCTAACAGAAACACTGTTTGAGCATGGCATTCACCAACAAACTTAAGATCTCTGTGCAAGCATTAATTAGGCCATGATACGTTAGTGATTTAACGATCTTTTCGAGCTACAGCGCTGGGGATCAATTACTTCCTTCACTGAAAAATCTTAAAATATATGTTAACCAGGAAAAGCTGTATCCCAAAGTGAAAAGAGGTGCACATATAGAAAAGAATAAAAAGTCAGCTCATATTCTCCAGAATGTCATTGACAATATGTACACGTAAACTCACGCCAACAATAGAGCTAATGATATTTTAACCAATAACTTAAAAGCACTTCAGATCGTTCTCAACAGTGGATCAGGTCCCATGTGACTGCCCACACGTTGAAAGGATTTCAAGCTAATCAGGTGTTTTAGGACTTCCCCATAGTGCGCTATATGTATGTGTTCATAACTTAAAGGGCAACTCACCACCCGCCTTTCATGATTTAAACAGTTTAGGTCGTGAACACCATTGTCTGTTCTTGTAAATTGAATAGAAATATGGTTTTTCAGGGTTTTAATAGCAATAAACTTGCGGATTTAGGTTATGAACAAATTAGGTTCAGCCCTTGCCATGGGATTTCTTCATGAATTTGTCCCTTTACAATTTCTTTTCGAAAAAACATTATTAATCATATGGTCCAAAGTTAAGACCACAGAGTAGAATCTCAAGATTTCTTTTATCGCGACAAGATGGGAAGAAACTTGCGCCAATGCAGCCTCGAAATTGTTCAAACTGAAGGCGCAATAACAATGACCAGATTTCTGTAAAAGAATGTGAAGTTGTTCCGGGCAAATAATTGAGTATTCTTAGCCCATTGAGCATGTGAGTTATGTCATAGCCATTGGTCCATGAGATTCTAGAAATAAATTGAGTGACATTTATCTTTTCTAAATAATGTGCACCCCTTCATGTGGGGACCAAAGCTCTTGTAATGGGTTTAAAATAAATTGTTTAATGTAGTGAAGAAAGGAAATAAGTAATCCCGGTCTGAGCAAGAATATGTTAATGAAAAGGCCAACTGGTATCATGTACAATGGCCTTATAAATTTGAGAAGTTTGTTACTTATACATTTGAATAGTCCCCACCTGCATGGTATGCAAAAGGTACACTAATTTGTAATGAGTTTGATCAGGAAAATGCTCAGGTATTATTAAATCAAGCACTGTACATGATGCCTTGTCAAGTTGCCAGGACATAAACAGTTCAGTGCTGTACATTCGCATGCAGTGTGTGATATGGTGCAGTTCTAATAGTATGGTGATTGCTAGGCATATCCCAATCAATTTTTTGCTCAGGGAGGTTTATAGTAGATTCAACCACGGGCCGTCACCTCTAGTACTTTCCGAAGGTATTGGATATTGAAATGAGGGGGAGGGTGTAGTATGGAGTATCTGTGTGTAGTAGCAAAGTAAACTATCACCAATATTTAAATCTATGAAACATGACAGTCCAATAGCAGAGACAAATCAAGGAAAGATTCAAGAGATAATTATCTTCAAATCATTCTGGCTAATCGTATTTGCTTCAATGCTTTTGTATTCAAGGTAGGCAAACAGGGTGAGTGATGTTACGGACTTTTGATGCGCCCCCGTGTGGTGGATACGATACGAAGAGGAACACATGAAGTAATTTGCATCTACGTCAAACGATGAAACTGAAAGGCCAGCAGATAATCTTAGTTCGTTCATGAAGCAGGTGATCGGCCAAACTAGTTCTCTGCCACCTCCCCCACTATCGACGCTGTCCAACACTTTTTCTCCGGTGACACGCTGGTTGACTCTACTATGAGTGACCACTACAATTAAGCAGGCATTGAGATCACTGTAATCATGCATAAGACTTATATAATATACTCACCGCATAAATTCTCAGGTATTTAGGGTTTCTTCTTTTTTTTTGGTTTCCCTTTGCTTTCATAGTTTCGGACCTGCTGTAAATAGTGGGTTATGGGCATATGCTTAAATGTGTGCTACATCATCAGGTATCCGCCAATAACCGCCAACAGTGTTTCTTCTTAATTAGTGTAAAAACACTAATGTAATAAGAAATTGATAAGCTTTGTAAACCACGCACGCCAAAAACATGTTTTTACATTGTAAGGGGTTAACAATGTAAAGTAAACGAAGTCCTACTGTAATTTGTACACAACATCCATTTAAATCCATGTGGTATTGTCCGTGTTGCAGAGATATGAAAAACCATTCCCCAATTTTAGCTTTGTTTTAATATTATATTATTTATAGTTGATTTCTAAAGGTTGTCTCTATAAACAGAGTGTTTTGTTGGTCGAGCGTATGTCCCACAGGTATTGGGCACTTCCCTTCTCATGTGGATTCAAAGACCTTCAATTGGGTCTTTGGTGGATCTGATCCCTCCCTTTTCCATCAGAATAGCTTGGTTTACACACATGTTAGAAGTTATTACATTATTTTGATAAAAGTTACAAGTCACTTATAAACCGAGGTTACCCCACTAACTTCACAATGATGATCAAAATGCAACATGATCATTTTAGGTACATTTTCTTATATCAACACCATGTCAAATCTAACAATTCAAATGAACTTGCTGGAACAAGGAAACAATATAACAGTAGATAGTGTTTTTACCAATATTAAAAGAAAAAAACAGAGTTGTAGTTTAAAAGCAGGTTTTGTATCATATATAACCTTTGTTTTTTATTGTTATAACACCAATTATCTGAAGACATAGGATTCAAACAAATAAATAATAATGTTGCTCTGCATCTTGAAACCTGCTTGACTTGTTTGTTTGTAGAAGTGTGGAAGTCGCTTTGATCATAATTTGTAGTCATGGTCTTTGTAATAATGAACATTGGTGAAGTAGGATTGTGAAAGACGAAGCTGGATACATCAAAAGCTTATAGTGAAGGTGAAACAGTGGTGAAGCTTAAACTAGTCAATTGCAAGTATATAACGAGTAGTGAAGCTTGAACTATGTAATTTCAGTATGGGGAAACGGTGTGTAAGCTTCAGATCTGCCAAAATTGACAAATTGGAAGTGTCACCTTGGAATACTCAAAGTTTGGGTGAACCTGGACTAACAAATTTGCCAGATATAGTGATAACCGTGCCTTTTGTTTTTTGTAAAGCACGTGAAGTATGGTAAATCACTGAAGCGTGATAAATAATTGGCCCAGTTGAAGAAAGGTGATGACGTGTGGAGGGTGGGTCCACGCTTAAAAGTGACGCCTGCATTAGTCAGGCTAGGGTGAGGATTTATGATGGATGGTCTATTACTTTTGGGTCATTGTTGAAATATAAAGAAAAGCTGCAGGCCTTCAATTATGTATTGTGTAGTGTTTCAAAATAGTTGCTTGTTTTGAATTGAAAATATTGATTGGGGTCATGTCATATGTCCAGCGGTTAGGATTTGTTAGAATCATGGCGACCCACGGGGGAGTTGATACAAAAAATGGACCTCTTTTGCAAAAGTTACCTTTGGTGGGGAGGGATTTTGGAACAAAAGTGGGCCAATTACCAAAAATATTTTCTTGCATAACTGTATGATTTGTGTCACTCTGAAAAAGGACATTGCTTTATGTGGGGACAATAAAGGTTAGTTAATACTTCATTGGCATTCGATGTCTGCAGACGCTAGCCTTCGAACATATGTTTTTATTTGCAAACTCTATATCCATGCAGTATGAAAGACTAGCGTTGGCCACTGGATGTAGTAGTATGAACCCATCAAAAGCAGTAGCTCATTTCTGCTTGCCCACCAACCTGCCTGCCCAACCACCCACCTAGCCACCCACCCACCCACCCAATTACCACCCACTGCCCTGTTGTTAAAGTTAGGTGAAAGTTTGGCTGTGCCAATTGAAAAGTTAGTAAGTTCAATTGCATTACTTCATATAAAATGTGAATTTGGAATCTGAAAAAAATGCCATTTTGTTGCATTAAAGGTCAACGAGAGATTTTGGGGCACATATATTGTGTCATATGTTAGTGATTTCACTATAGATAAGACCCCAAGTAGATTTCTTACCTTGTCTTTGGTTTACAGAAATGCCGTGAAAGTGAAAACAAAATGCGATTTCATTCGCCTTAATTTCCATATAAAAACAAGCATGAAGTGATTTGCCTTAATACTACGAAATTAGAAATTGCACAATTTTTGTTACCCAAAGAAACTATTTTTCAGATTAAATCCTTTCACCATGGGGATTCGATAAGAAAGCTTTTACATTAGTGCAAAAAAATTAGATTTTTCCCAGTTTTGAGGGACGACGTTCTGTGAAATCTCTAGTTGCACTTTAAGAATTACTCAGGAACATAATAATATATTGAGGATAACATTCTGATTAGACCAGAATTGCTTTTTTCAGCACTTCACAACGGTGGTAACAGCAACCCTGTGGGCTTGAGCCAAAGTAATTATGTGTGAAAGGTACATTTCTCAAACTAATTTACCTAGAAATCAACTAATTAATAGCACAAGCAAATCAGTATTAAATATAAATTACTTTCCTGATGTCCTCTCTAGGATGATGAATATGCTGGTGTATGACACCAAAGCTCAGAAGCGCATACGCTATCTTGTAGAACGTTCACTTTTGCCAGGAGACAAACCCCAAAGATGTTAATGTTCCGCTTGCTGAGGATGAAGCATTGATGACCGTAAGAAGATGTGGAGGTTTGAGATGGCATCTGGAGATTAAGTTGTAAAGAAAAGATCATTGCCTTCATCTTTTAACCGAGGGAAAATGGCCAATTGATTAAGAGAGTTGTTTCTCCCCGTGCTGTCGGCATTTGATTTGCAAACTTAACTTAATGATTCTTAGGTAGGGCATCATACGGATGTTTCACTAAAAGTTAGTCAAAGGTCATGGAGGTCATTGTTAACTATTTTAAAAATGCTTCATGAATTAATTATATGGATGTGTACCGGAATGGCGGATCCTTGAGATAACTCAAGGAAGTCGGGAGTTGAGGCCAAAAGGTAATGTAGGGATAGTTTAAGGTAAAAAAATCCAAAAACAGGTGTTAAAGTCAATTCGGGTTGGTATCAAAATTGAGCTTTCGCAATAGGGGACACAAAAAACAACTTTCAGGTGGGAAAAAATCATGAATTTGTTCAATTTTTCGTCCCAAAGTAATATTTTTGGGGGGGTTGATGTGGTATGAATGGGGGAACGGCCTCAAATGTTTGGGGCATGCCCACCACTCCTTAAATACTAAATATTTCTATCGTATTTCAGATCTGCATGATGGTCCAGTCAATCAAGACCCTGGTCAAAGTGCAAGCAAGGTCGGTTGTACAAGAGTGACAGCCCAGGCCTCCTCAAGGATGTCAATGTTCAGGGCTAAATCGAAATTAATAGGACTGGCTGCTAGGTAGGGGGGGGAGCAATATTTGTTGTATGCCAGGAGGATGAGGGGGACGTGTAGAGAGAAAAAGGGAGGGGGGAGGGAAGTGAATGAAAGAAGTACTAAGTGAGATTGATAAAGAGAGTGGGGGTGAAAAATGTGTGGATCCTTGCTTTTCAATGTGTGCTATCTTCGATGTGTTTACACTAAAAAGACTACTGAAAGAAATTGGATAAACAACTTTCTTATAGTGCAAAATAATAACACACACATCCCGTATGCTATAAACAGTTTGTATGTTCTATTTTCAGGTTGTTGTCATGCATCTACACCAATGAAAATATGAGCCCATAGAAGCCACGTATGGTCCCACTAGATGCATGGCTGCTGTGTGTGGGTTTGAAGCCTTCATTAATGACAAGCCATCATAGGAGAAGTGAAAGAGAAGGAGAATGCTCACAAAGAATACAAAGAAGCTTATCAGTAAGGGCATGGAGCTTACCTTTGGATGAAAAACAAACCGTTAGGTAAACTTTAGCATTCGGGGGGTAGACACGATCTGCTTGATTTGGGCATTGGGGATTGTCCAAACGGTAATTTGAGAACTGCTAAGTGCATTTACAACTATGGCAGTCTCCTGTCTCAGTGACATTACAAAGTCCGCTCTTCAAACTTAAACCTTGTTTCAAAAGGACCTTAGTAATTCAGAAATTAAGAAAATTAGTGATGTCAAAATCCGTCAAGGTTAGTGTATTAACCTCACTGCAAAACATTGCAAGGTCCATAAGGTCATTTAGTTTTTAAAATATGCTGTGGTGTGACGGTTTCGATTGCTAAGAGCGACTTTCCTAACCGTTAAGTCCATTTGAAATAAGATAGCACTCGGTTACGGTCGAAGTTGATGGCGTTCTGTTTGCTGTTAGGTTGGCCATGTCCTACCCCCTGTGAGCGTTAATGTTTTAGGTTTCAAGCATTTTCTTTATATAAGCTATCAGAGGTGAAGTGAAAGAGAGGAGACGGCTCATAAGAATACAAAGAAGCATCGTTGGGCTGGGAAGCTTATCTATTGATGAAGGTATTGTTAACATTATGATTTAGGATTTGAAGCATTCATTATGATAAGCATGTTGTAGGTGAGGTCCAAGGAGAAGGAGCTAACTCCACACAGATACAAAGAAGCTAGCGGCAAGAGGCAAATTGTAAAAACTCTTGCGTTTGTCTTCGAATGTTGTACTTTGTAACAAAACAATCTTTTATGTACAAATACACATGGAGTGGGAATGGGCTCCCCAGTTTCTCTTTCTCTGATTATTCGTAACCTGGTATGCTGGGGTGGTATCGGCGTATGTTATGGTAACTCACACTAATTCAGAACAATTACACCAGGAAGTGAGCATACCTTATCAACTCTTTGACCTAGACATTAAATTCACCACTGAAGTGGAGGAGAACTGGTTGCTCTTTTTCTTGGACACTTTAGGAGGCTGAGCCCAGTAAAGGGGGCTGGACTGAAGATGTTTGAACCATGATCCGAGTGTGCGGAGCGAGCGTTGCGACTAAGGGGTGGGGTCCGGGGCCCGCCTTAGGGCCCCTTTTGGGGTCCAGGGGCAACGCCCTGGCGGGGGTCCAGGGGGCAGAGCCCCCTGAAGCTCCTGAGGTTTTAGGGTTTTCAAGACCTGAAAATGCCTTTCCTTGCGTACTTCTTCCGACACTTTTTCATCCGCATTTGCATGAAAAAAAATCAAATAAATGTACCATAAAATCATCCATTTGTTCACTTGCTAAGCCGTATGTATTTTGAAGTTGATGTTATAAGCAATTAATTCTCTTCTTTTCTCCTTCTCTTTTTCCTCTTTTTTCTTTCTCCCTTCCTCTTTTTTCTTGAGAATTTTGAGGGGGCTTTAGCCCCCAAAGCCCCCCCCCAGGTATGCCAGTGTTAACAATCATCAGAGAGGACAGCTCCTTAAACCTAAAAAATCTACTGCAAAACCAACCCCTCACCTGACCAATATCAGAGCTGCCAACTCTCCCGGATGTCCGTGAGACTCCCATAATTGAACTCATCTCCCGTTCTCCCGATTGAGCCCAAATCTCCCGGATTTTCTACCCTCTAAAGAGTATTTTTTAACTTGGAAAATTAACTTCCCGATTGTCGTAAATTGCGTCCTTTTTTCGAACCAAATACGGAAAAGTACACGTCGGCATTTATAAAGCCACCACTATGTATGAAATGAGCAAAAATGCTGGACATTTGGGAAGTACACTTTTTCCGTAGTAAAATACGGAATTAATTATGTTATTGCTATTAAAAATCAAACATAACAATTAAAGTATAAATCAGTAACACAATCTTAGGCAGAAAGTATAGGATCTTTACAAGTGAATTAAAGACAAATTACAATAAATTCCCTAACAAGTTTGATCAACTTGGTTTCAGACATAGTTTTTCTTCCGACTTTCGGAATGTACCAGCAACAGCATATTTTATATTTAACCATTTAACGCTATATGCTGTGTCTTAAGTGAACAAAGTGGTTGCAAAGGGATCGGCCTACTACAAGTATGAACCTGATTTACGGTTTCTTGCCTTTTTGAGTATTGCTCATCATGGCTATTAATGCAGAAGTGTTAGGTTAAATAATTATTTTTAGTGCCTGGCTGTGGACTTTGTTCCCACTGACAATTCCCTAACAGGGGCTGTCAGATCCAGGCCGCGATAAATCGCCTGTCCGATTGCCCGGGACTAGTAGAATTTTTTCGGGCAAGTAAAATTTTGGGTAGTCGTGCCCGTTCGGGCGAGTCCAAATCCCGGGTCCAAATATCCACCTTTTAAATCATGGTTTTATGGTTTACTCTTGACTTTACTCCCAATCAGTCACATATTAATCAGAAAAAACTAATTACTAGAACCATATTCCTTTACACGTCTTACTTTTATTTAAAAACCGTTTCAATTCATGAATAAAGGAAAACAAAAATTAAAGATATTAATCTTATACACAACGCGACCGACCAGCTGGGAATGCACCCTTTGCACCATTCCACAAAGCCTCAATGTCGTCGATATTTACTTTCCAGTCCAGCCGGTCCGTTCAACAATCTTGGCTAGCCACATTATTTTGCATCTTAAACAGGGCTGGAAAAAGGTAAATTCCCGGGCAAGCCGAATAGATTTTCCGCCGGACATCTTCCAACATAAATGAAATTATTCACCGCCAAATTTGATTCCTAATGGTCCCGGGTGATCGGCGTTTAAGAAAACCATCTTTTCTTTCACGGCGCGTTCTCTGAATGATCAATTGTTTTTCCACACCAAAAAAAGCGCTGAAATTATTTCCTGATTAGTATTACAATAAAGCAATTACCTCACCCCCATGTATTAAATGGATCAAACCAAACAACTAAGTGTAACATAGCTTCCATTCAGATGTTTAATTGCAAGTAAACAAAAATAAACAACGGTAATTACATCTGATTATTTTAAAAAAAATCATTTCAGAAACGACTAACATAGATTTGAAATCTAAATGTATCATCATGTATTTTTTATTGTCTAAAATACGTCATTTTTAGCTTGAAAAAAATTACAAAATGGCCGACAGTGGAACCCCGGCGGCATGGGCCCCACAGGGCGTAATCAATTTGTTTGACACAAAAAAAATTGATTTAGAACTCAGTTTAGCATCTCATAGAATCTTAACCGGTATTGCACATTTGTTATCCTAAATTACACGTGGTGACGTGATTACTGTGGTCATGAGCTGAAAAGTCTTGAAAGATCAGTACCTTTAGTTGAAGGCTTAGACTGGCGTTGGGAATTTCCCGTACCGTTTTTTTTTAATCAGTGTGTTTTCCCGGGTACAGCCGTTCAGACCCAGCCGATGGCTGTCCTGACGGAGCTCATTCCCGCCTGAGAATCGCGTAATTTTCGGGCATGTTCTTCACGGTCCTCGTGCAAGCAGTTTTCTCTATGAGGTTGCCCGATCGGGCCAGCTAGAAAAATATATTTGTCCTCGGCCTTTGTCAGACGGGTGCCGAAGCCCTGTCATTTTTTTTTTTTTTTTTAATTTGTATTTTTAAGAGCTCTATTTTCATGATGCAGTTCATAGGTTTGTAGGTGGCCCTGTTTTCAAGTTATGTGCCTTTAAAGTTGACTTTTACGTCAACCTTTCCATTTTCTTGATTTATTTATTTTTTTAATTCCCATATGGATTTAGTTTCATACTGACAGTTCCTTAATGGGCTGTCATACGGCAGAGCTCTGTCATTTTTTTCATGAAAGCTTTATTTTAAAGACTTCTATCTGTATTCAGTTCAATATAGTTAGGTAGGTGGCTCCGTTTTCAAGTTATGACCTAAAGTTTACTTTTTTACTAAAGCTTTTCATGTAATTTTGAAAAAACCAACTGAACTAAGTTCCTACTGACATTTTCTTAAATCGGGGAGCGTTCAATTGATCTTTTCAAGACAACATAATCTAGGGCTTTATACCCTCTTGATATAGGTGTCACACTGTGACTGCTCTCTAACAAATCTCCCTGATTCTAATCAAACTCCCTGATTCCAAAATCTTAAAATGTTGGCAGCTTCTGCAATATTTAACTTTTTCCTCTAACTGTTCTCTGCAACATCAAACTGGCAGTGATTCAACTTTGTATCACTTGGCCAGAAAGCAGTTATCCCGTGGACTTAGAAGAGGAAAAATCGACAATCAACAATGCTCTCTCGTCAAGTGCGGGGACCAAATGGTCTTTGATAGAGCATCAAGACCAAGGAAGGATATTGGAAAGTCTCCTTAAGACAGTAACAAGAACAAGGACAATTGTCACCCTATGTTGGAAGATTTTTAAAAGCCCTAAAGGCACTTCAGCACCTGATATGGCATCATTTGCTTCAGCCCGACGTGCACACTTACACCGTGTTATAGTTGTGCCAACAAAAAACAAAAACATCATTTCCAGTCTTGTGTATTGGATTCCATGCCAGGAACAGACTAGTTGTGGTAGCATTCAGAATCCTATATGGGAGTACCTGAAAGTCCCTTAAAGACCAGATTCACAGCACCACCGTCCCAGGTCTACATCCTCAGAGGTTTCTCAACATATCCCTTTAGAGTCCCCTGGTCATCACAGGGGATTTGTACAGCGTCATATCTTGGATAGGGAACCTCAATATATTTAGAGGGAATTAACACCTCTGTGGCCACATTGGGTCCCACATCTACCAGAGAGGGAACAAGTATATTTCTGATATCTCTTTTGGGCTTTGGGATCTCGGCTGACAAGATAATACCACATAATCCAGTCCTTTGAAAAGCCACTGCCAATAATAGGATTTATTGATTGGTTTACTGCTCAGGTATTTGCTTGCACCTGCTAAAAATTCATTGTTAACTACTGCAAGTTTACAAAGAATAGGTTGCACATTCAACTTGGATATCTATTAAACGCAACTAGATGCAAAAACAGACACATGTAGGATAGCTATAACAATACACTGTGGCTGACTGAAGACGAACTGGTCCATAAAGGTGTTAGGAAGTCATTTATATCAGGGCCAACCAACCATCCCTCAATAACAGGACCTGGGGACAGACAAATGTCAAAAGTCTATACGACAGGGGGTCTGATTCATTAGTCAAGGGGTCAATATCGCTGATCGATCACTCATCTATAATGACAGTTTGTATACACACAACTGAAAATTTCAGTGATGATTTTTAAGGCTATTGAGATCCAAAGTTTAACTTTTATAATGAGCCTTAAGCTCCTTACGACAACATACTCCGTTACTCTGATTGCGCATTTGGCAGGACTAATCACACCCGGTTAATTACAATTCCTGCTTGTTTAAAATTCAGACCACAGTGAACCATAATCCCTTAGCAGATTCCTTTACTGATTGCAACATTTGGCAGTGATATAATTACACACCAGTTAATTACAAATTTTGCTTGTTGCATTCATGAAGTTAAGAATAAGACAAGGTAGTTGTCTTTTGACTTAAAATCACTATTAAAGTACATATGTGTTACCCTTATGGATGTTTTCACAGTCAGTGTAGGCCAACCTTCCTCCCCTCGAACACAACATGGTATCACGATATTCTTCTGTTCGCTCTAAGAGTTGACAGTGACATCATGACATCTTTCTATTCTCACTAGTGTTTCGAATGTGCCACTGTTATTGGCATGCGAATAATGCAGTAGCATCCCTGACAACTCAAAGCCTGATTATGAGGTTACTGGAGATTTGTGGGAGGCAAATATTGGTGAAGTTCCTTTAAGTTCCATATTTTTAAGTTCTCCTACTTTTTGCCTTACAGGATGTGGTTCACACCGTCGTGTAGGAAACTTTCCCGACCTTCCCCCGAACACAACAGTGTTATCAAGCTAGTCTACATTTCAGAGTTGTCAGTTATGTGGGGATAATATTTGTGTTTGGCTTAACCAGGCCAAGCGTGGCTCCTTGGAATAAAGATGCGGCATTGTCAGAGTTACTCATAAAAAAAACCGATCTTAAACCTTTTAAAGTAGACAAGGAAATGAAAGGGTAATTGTTATATGTTAGGAAGTGTAGAAGGTCATACATATTTTCTGTCGCTGCCGCTCAGCGGCAAACCACTGTTTGTACGCCGATTTGCCGGTTTGAGCTATATCAGTCCAGAAGCGGCGTTATCGCTTGAACTAACTTCATCGCCAGGGCGGCACCGCTCAAAAGTGAATTCAAGTCAACTCAATGCGATTTGCCGCTTTGGGAAAAGCGGCGCCCGAGCGGCAGGGAGATATTTATTGGCTTGACGCTTTGCCGCTTGGGTCACGCTAGCGATGTCTGCACATTCTGCGTAGTGACGTAAATTTCAACTTCAGAGCGGCAAAGTGGTAAGCGGCATGACACCTATGTAATTACCTTTATATCATTTCATGTGGTGTAATATAGATAAACAAGAGTTATGAAGAAGTGTTCTAGAATAACTGTGTATTAAAGGGACACAATGGCATGGCATTAATTATTCAGACATATGAAATAGAATTGCTCTTAATTTCAATATAAACAGGGCTCCCTCCCTCCCTCCCTCCCTCTCCCCCCCCCGTCCTCCTCCCCTCCTCCTCCTCCTCCTCCTCCCCTCCTCCTCCTCCTTCCTCCGCCTCCTCCTCCTCCTCCCCCTCCCCCTCCCCCTCCCCCCTCCCCGCCCCTCCCCCTCCCCCCTCCCCCTCCCCCTCCCCCTCCCACCCCATCCCCCTCCCCCTCCCCCCTCCCCCCGCCCCCTCCCCTCCCCCCCTCCCGCCTCCCCCTCCCCCTCCCCCTTTACCTCCCCCTCCCCCCTCCCCCTCCCGCCCCTCCCCCTCCCTCCCCCTCCCGCCTCCCCCTCCTCCTCCTCCTTCCTCCCTCCTCCTCCTCCTCCCTCCTCCTGCCTCACTCTCTCCATCCTCTCCTCCTCCTCCTTCCCCTCCTCCTCCTCCTCCCTCCTCCTCCACCCTCCCACCCCTTCCCCTCCCCTCCCCTCCTCCTCCTCCTCCTCCTCGCTCCTCCTCTTCCTCTCCCCCCCCCTCTTTTAAAATGTTCAACTGCATGCATATAATAAAAATATCATCTGGCCTCTTATTATCGATGGCCTTTTAATTTACAACACAGAAATCTCTCTGTTTGAAGGTTTGCCCATATAGATGCCCTATGACATTCGCACCCTGGAAATCGCCCCCCCATCCAATACGAATTCAAGCGAACAGAAGCATGCTACAGTAAGCCCTGGCAGAAGGCTGTAACTCGATTGGACGATGGCTTTCAGCTACAATCGGATTGGCAGAGATCCATGGTGCCCTCGCATGTGGTAATAAGCGCCCCCAGCAAGAAAGATAGCTCAGGTAAGGAAAAATCCCTAAATAGCATGGAATATCAAGTTCAACCTTATAACGCTAAACCTTAAAGGTGAAACGAGAGATTTGAGGCACCGGCCCCAAATTGTGTCATAATAGTAATTTTTCATATATATTAGACACTCAATAGATTTCTACCTTGTATTTTGCTACAGAAATGTCTTAAAAGAGAGAGAAAACAGGTGATTTTGATTTGCTTATATGTCAATATAAAGACATAGGCTGAATTTCTTTCGTATTTGCTCCTAAATACGCTAATTAGAAATTTCACAATTTTTGTACCAAAGAAATATTTCTCAACTTAATCCTTTTCGATAGGGATATTTTGATGGGAAAGCTTTCACATCAGCAGGTTGCAAAAATCGATATTTTACATTTTTAGGGACAAACACCTTTCTTTGAAATCTCTCATTGCCCCTTTAATGAAGCACCTTCCCCAATTGACTTTACCAAACCAGATCAAACATTTTATTGTTTCTGCTTATTGCATTACAACAGGCTGTTAAGATATACACTTCCTTCATTCTCTGGCATGCTGCCGCCCCCCACGTCTGATCCCTCCATGAGGGAAAACCGGTTTCATTCCTTTATTGCAGTCGGCGCAGGGTAAAATCGTAGGCGGGGCGAAACTTCATAGGGTGGGGTGAAACGTAACAAAATGAACTCATTTTGGTTTAAAAAACCCTACTTTTTTGCATATTTATTGCATAAAAAACCCCTGTTTTCCTAATTTTGAAACTCTCAGGGGGGCCTGCCACCCCCTGCCACCCCCCTGGCGCCGTCCCGCTGCTTTGGTTTTGGAATAAAGCCATTTGAACCTGTCTTTATCCTTGACTCAAACCGCTTCAATTTGAATGCATTACAGGCATGCATGTTTTACTTCTCACCCCGGTTTTGAAGCAACCACGAAGGGAGGTCAGAAAGTCATTTTCCCATGTTGGACCTCTCCAACTCTATGAAAGGGGAGAGCCTTAACGAAAGCCAATAAAAATAGTCCTGCTTGCCTTACAACCCCTGCCTCTGATGATTGGGTCTTCACAACTTTGTTTGTTTTTGGAACAGGACAATAAGATTACAAAATTTACACATAAATCTGGTACTACTGCTGAATCAAAGTTAGAAATCATTCCATTTGTAGGTTTGTGTGATTGAAATAACTCTTTAACTGTTGTTGTTTACATTTGTGAAAGTCTCTGACATATTTTTTGAAAAACCCCTTGATTCTTAGTGTAAATTCCTGAAAAGTTTTTTTTTCCAATACTCCTTTAACCTCACTAGCATCATGTAGACCCTCTTATAAAACGGACCAATCCCAAGCTGATAGGGCTCTATCTTGATCACGATCCCTTGGATATGAACAAAATAATCTTTCCTTGGAGGCATGAAAGGGCTGAGATATGATGCTCTAGTATGTCCAGCCTCAGAGCAAACTAAAAAACCCATATGATCCATTTTATTAGTTTATTATTTATGTTTTCTATATGTGTGTATTTTTAAAAATAGGAGAAAATTTACCGGTAATGCCTTTCCTGATTTGATCGACAGCTATTTTAGAAATTGAAAATGCTACCTAAGTACACAGAATTAATCTTCACTAAGGTGTCAATATCACCTTTTATAAAGGCCTTTCTAATAGCCTATAATTGAAATAAGTAACGTCACTTGTTTGGGTTATGTGGGAGTATGTAGTAATAGCTGAAATCCCTTTCTTTGGTCTCAAAAATCATCAAAGAGCACTTCTTACAAAAGTTATTTGTTATATAGCCTTCCCTTTTTCTGATTTAAACTTTTAAAAATATTATTTTCTCAATGTTTATTTTTGAGAAAGCTTTCTCACGGGAAAAGCACTTGTTTACTATCAAGAGAGAAAAGGGGATTCCCCAAGATTTTATTTTGCTAAGTGGCAACCGGTTTTAGATGCACAATAGGGGAATTGGGATTCCCCAAGGATTCTAAACTTAGAAGCTTGTTTATGCTGTTAAAGATCAAAACATGCAAGATCTTGGGAATTCCCCCATAGAGTTATATATGAAGTGATGTAAATTCGGGTGATGAATTCCTGATTGGTCAGCTAGTGTAAGGTTATGTTTATGCTAAGAATGATGTAATGATAGGGGATAGAGAGGAGGAACTCTTCTTTTTCTCCCTTGTCCGTCTCCATCTGTGAGTAATTAAATACTATCACTGGAAGGACCCTCTGCCAGCATCCACTTCTAACAAGTAGCCAGAAGATAGCTAGTTGTATCTACAATAAATGGTAGATTTGAGCTCCACACAGTGCCATGATTTATTTATTTAAATCCATGTGAGCAAGAGTGTTGTAATTATTCTACTGTCGTCTTTGAGGGCAGAAAGTGCTGGGAATCAACTAGGATTTCCAAATGTGGACAGATAAAATCGTGGTGATTATCTTGGACTGAATTATACTGTGGGGGGTTTATTATCGTCGAGGGCCATTAATTTAACCGTGTTCGTCTTTAACTGCTGGACAAGATTACCTTCAGGACTGAAAAGATTCCCTTGGAATATACTCCGAGGAGTTTTGTATAACTTGGTGCGCTGGTCATTGAAGTCCTTCGGTGAGGACATATCATCGTTGAACTGCAACGCTTCTTGTGGACATTAGTGGACTTCTTGAGGACAATAATGAGCATTTATATAAATTGTGTGTAATTGTGTGATTTTTTGATTTTATGTACTTTTGTTTTGGGACATACCAAATTCTTAAAAAAAAAAAAAAAAAAAAAAAAAAAAAACTGTTTATTATATATAATTTAGATCATTTGTGCACAAGGCTTCATTTTTTGTGTTGTGAAGGTATTTTCTGACCTTATCCGCTACGAGACGTCATAACATTGTTTCCGCAACCACAATACATGAGTATTTGCCAACTGTCACCCCAGAATGAACCAACCTCAATAAACCAAACTTTTGTGAGTGGATTAGAGGCTTCAATGGGCAGCACTGGAAGCCTGGTATCCCTTGCATAGCTACTTCTTTGCTGAGAGCCGAGACGCTGCGCAATGTATTCCTCATCTCAGATGACACGTCAACAATGACGAGGTAACGCTGAACGCGGTACATCAGCATGCCATGTATAACGCGCTGGTTCCGCGTTTGTCGTAAGGTAGTCTGGTCATGCGAATGTTTACTCGTAAAATCAAAGAAGAATAAGGTCACTATTCTTTCTGAATTGCCTGGCAAAATTTGCCTTAGTACAGATGACATCCGGGGACTACCCTAGAACATGGGTCTTCTTGTTCAGGCATTCAGTATATCATGACCCTTCGTTAGGTCACTTTTGGGGTAAATTGGATGGGTTTTTTTTAAACTGGTTTAATATTTTTTTTAAAGTGGAGTTTTAATATTCAAATGTACTAAAGACTTTGAAGGAACGTTGGTAAAATTATGGCAAAACTGATGGTTAAATTCAGGCCCAAAAATTTTGACCTCAGATATCCTATTAATGGCTAATTTTTTTCAGTTCGTTTCATTTTATACGCACCCGCACGCGCCAAATTTTTCTTTAGCAATTGGTGTAACTTGGGTTCACTTTTTTTTTTTTTTTTCAGATTTTCAGAGGCACTCCTTAAGTAAGGTAAGAGGGTAATCTGCATGCACAGTAGTGTCGCATCCCTCCTTTTAAGCGATTGATCTGATTTACACCATTTTTTGTTTTGCTGTAAAATTTCTCAAACACCTTCACAGTGGGGCCTGTTACCTTCCCTACATTGAAAAATGTCAGTACCCATTTGGACACTTGGGTGAGATAGCTCAAAGCACTTTACACTCAATACCAGGGCTCACAATCATAACTTGGGTGTGGTTGTGTTAAGGTGCTCTAACTAATTCACTAGACCAGTACTATGGTCACAAGGTATAAGCACGTTAGTGTCAGTAGACCTAACAAGGAATTCCTCTTTAAGCTTCTTTCACTGGCGCTCCATCGACTTCAGACCAAGGGGGTTCCCCATGTTCGAGTCCCGGTCCTCGGCAGGGCCGAGAATAATTTCGCCGGTGTATCTGATTGAGGAATATATGATGGATGGGCATCAATCTACCATCGGCTCGAGCAGTTCGTGACAAATTTGGTGTCAGCGGTGGTCACTGGCTAAGTCGGAAGCTTGAGTGACGAAGCCCAGGAGTGAGTTAGTAAAAATGCCTCTGCAATTTGGTACCATTATATCAAGGAGGCAGGAGATTAAGGCATGGGATGTGCCTTGTGAGGAAAAGGGAGTATTGTAACAAGGTAAAGCAAGTTAGTGTCAATAGACAGGGACTTCCTCTTAGCTCTTTTCATCACTGCGCGCTCGACTTCAGACCAAGGGGTCTCCGGTTTGAGTCCAGGTCTCGTCATGGCCGAGAAAATAAGTCGCTGGTATAGCTCGGTGAGGAAATAGATGAGGCGGGCATCAATCTACTTCAGCTCCGAGCAGAGAGGTCTGTGACCACTTTGTGTATAATCACCCAAACTGGCAGAATCACTTGTCATCAAGTGATCAGTGAAAATGACAAGTGCTAGTGCTGATTGATTATTTATAATATAATTTTTTTTTAAAGTTTTAAAACTATTGTGATTCCAATTGTAAAGAAAATTGTCCTTAAATTCAGCTACAGGTTAATGGATTCAATATTTTGAACCGAGTAGAAAAATCCATTCAGACATTTGTATGTGTTGTGTGTGTCTCTCTCTCTCTCCCTTTCTAAAAGTCTATTTATGTATGGCTTTTTCTAGTTCTATACTGCCCAACAGACACTTACTGAGGGCGCTTGCTAGGGTCGGAGCTGGGTGCGTTTCAATTCTTTGACAGCAAAAGTCAAGTCCCAAATGGGGAAGGAAAGGTTGAGGAATCTGATTGAATATTACTTGACTTGAATTCTTGGATGCCCAAAATGTTGGCAATTTGGTAAAAAATTGCAAAAAAGAGAGTGTTACTTTGTTTGCAAATCTTGGATGTTATTGTCCTATCAAATATCAAAGACAAGCCGTCCCAAACAGTTTTAAATGCAGTTGTCTAGAAAGTTTAGGCCGAAGAAAGACTTCTTTTGACCTAATTAACATAAAAGATGCAAGCTCGGCACCCGAACAGCATTTTATACAGGTCCTAAAGGAAAAGTGCTCAGTTAGCAACAAATACCAAAAATACACATTAAAGCAATAACATCTCAGTTTTTAAGACCAATCCCAATTTTCAATTTGAGTTTTTTTGTCAACAGTTGTAGTACTGTCCGTAAAATGTGCTGCTATTGCTTTAATTCTGTGGTGTCAAAAACTGTGTCTCCACAAGGCACAAAATTCTGTATGTGTGTAATGTGTGTGGTGTTAAAGTTTCAGTCAAATTTATTCTCGTGCTCAAAGTCAAAGAAAGGTGTATTGAGTCAAATGGGAAATTTCACTCAATATGGTCATGTGCTCCCACAAAACCTATTCTTTCTTGACTTTTAAATCTCATTTTTTAGCCCATAACATTAGTACTTAGGGAATTTTTATTTAGCATCAGCATGAGAATGTCTTGTGGTTTTCTTAAACTTTTGGAAGAAACACTTTTATCCCTAAGTACTGACATGTGGTTTAGTACATACAGTATATGCACATGCAATGATTCAATGGGATTGATTCTCACCACCCTCATGCTCGTGCATGGACACCTTACTCCAATTGGCACCAAACTTGTGTCATAGGTTGAACCATATAGACTTGCATGTCATGGTATAGGTTAAAGGTCACATCCCTGGTGCAAAGGGTCATTCGAGGTCCAACTTTCATAGAGAGGTGGATGGAAGGTGGATCGGAAAGCATGCGACTCTTAGTGGTTTTAGAACTACCTTGTTAAGTATCCTCCAGACTGCTCCATTGAGATCAATTAATATGCCCATGTGACATGTCCAATAATGAATGTCATGGGATGTGAGGGTGACATAATAGATAAGTAATGAGTTTTCACATAGCATCACATCAGAAATGAGGAAAGGTACCAACAGGCCTGGTGACGATTGATGCATGCAGGGCGGAATAAAGTCCAGTGATGAGGCTTTCACTTAGATTCCATCATAAATGAGGAAAGGTAACCCAACAAGCCATGGTTGATTGGTTGCATGCGGGCGGAATAATAGTCGAGTGATGCGGGCTTTCACTTAGATCACAATCAGAATGAGGAAAGGTAACCCAACAATCCATGGTGGATTGATTGGCATGCGGTCGGAATAATAGTGAAGTGATGAGGCTTTCACTTAATCACATCAAAATGAGGAAAGTTAACCCCACAACCATGGTGGATTGGGGATTGGGCATGCAGGGCGGAATAATCGTCGAGTGAATGAGGCTTCACTTAGATCACATCAGAAATGAGAAAGGTAACCCAACGGCCATGTGGGATTGATTTGCATCAGGGCGGATAATAGAGTCCAGTGATAAGCTTTCACATAGATCACTCAGAAATGAGGAAATGTAACCCAACATGTTATGGTGGATTGATTCATTCAGGCGACAAATAGTCCGTGATTGAGTGTTTTCACATAGATCACATCAGAAAGGAATGAACCCAACAACCTATAATTGCATGCTGGTTTGTAATTGAGTTGCATGTTGAAGGCCGATTTCCAGTTTGAGATGAATCCAAGCTTTTCATGTTAGAGCATTCTATAATAAGCTCATACAGTGTACCAATATTAATTACCTTTCCATAGCTGCCACTAGTTGCAGAAATGATAGGATTCGGGTCATTAGTCATTAGTTATTAAGTAAGACATAAATGCAATCATTTGCCATCTTTTGTTCAGCATCCAGACAATAGCCATTGGTTTCTTGTTGTCTATACTCCATTTTTCTTCCTCGAGTCAGTGACGTCAACACATTTAGACAGATGTTTGTCCTGTCCATTTTGTCACGCCTTTATACGCCAGTGTTATATGCCACGTTTTGAATTAATGCCGCGTTTTGAATTAATCCCGCGTTTTCTTGCGCGATCACTGTATATACCCGATGTCCTGACTCAAGGAAGTAATTGATAGCTATCTGTTTTTGTCACCTCAAAACAGTTTTTATTTTTTTTTTTTTTTTGTTGGTCATTCAGTAGGTTAAGTCTCAACTGAACAGGCCTCCCAGCCTGTACAATGACAGTTTATTGTTGGCCGCCAGCTATAGCTGTCGGACCACTTTGCAATCCTTTGTGCGTGTGTATGTATGTGTGTTTGTGTTCCCAAAAATGTTAGTTTTTTAATTTAAATTGACCTCATTTGAAAAGTTTACACTTCATTGTAACCAAACTTCTGTCATAGTTGCACAATGTGATCCTCCAAGTTTGATGAGGTCAAAGGTCCAGTTGAAAGCAGGTCATGTGAGGTCCAAGTGTGAAAAATGGGCTAAAATGTAAAAATTGATCTTAAATTGAAAACTTTAAGTTCAATTGGCACCAAACTTTTTCATAGGTGCACATGCGATCCCTCATAGTTGATGAGTCAAAGGTCACTGTGCCAGGTTCAAAAGTGTCTGGGGCGGCCCACGCTTATATTCTTTAATTAGCGAAATTGTAGTGATTAGTATTTTGGAGGTGAAGTCTCAACTGAACAAAGCCTCCCACCTGTACTGATGACAAATTTTATTATTATTATTTTTAGGTGAAGTCCACTGAACAGGCCTCCCAGCCTGTCTTGATGACGTTTATTATTTTTTTTAGGTGAAGTCCCAACTGAACAAGGCCTCTCAGCCTGTATTGACATCAGTCAGCGTTGACTGGCAGCAGTTTGACAACCATGCTCCACGGCCGATACAAGCACCCAACCAGATCACGTCGCTATTCAGTGGGTCACGACAGTCGTCTATGGTTTGTACTTTTGCCACTCAGGTGAGTTAATCTATGTATGCTAAAGTTGTCTAAATTTAAAGACAATAATTATACCTTAAATTATATATAAGGTACTCTGGAAAATTGATGTTGCAGTATTTTGTAACTCTGGTAACCACTTGTTCACATATATTGCTTGTCAACTTTTTAAGCAAAGCAAACCTGAAATTTAGATTTAGATACTTAATGTCCGCCTCCGACGGTTCGGAATGGGGACCAGAAATAAGCAGTGTCCTTCGGCCGTCCGTTTGTCCTCCGTCCTCCGTTCCGTGTAAAATGTTAACCACGTGTATACGATTTATTGGAGTCCGTAAGGGCGACATAATGGTAACTTGTTTTCACCTGAGTTTTTTTAGTGATTTACATCACTGAGTTTTGGTGCAAAACTTTAACACCCCAAGCTGTTTCTCAGATTCACAGCGACACAAGTGAATTGCTATACTTCACTAGCAGACTCAAAGTGATACAAAGTATCGTCAGTTTGTGTTTTTATCAAGTCCCCTTGTGAGAAACCTGAAATATCAATTTCAAGCATTTTTGGCAGGATTTTTGACCGTAAAATGTGCTGACCTCATTATTCCCTTTTTGTCACATTCATTCTTGCAAGTTCTATTCAAATGCCTATAAAGATTACCCATCAGCATCTGGCATCTTGCTGTGTAACTATGGCAGAGAGCCAGGTGAATTAAGTTAAAGCATAGCAATGCAGATAAAAAAAAGTGCTTCTCATTGTCATAAGCCGTTTGTGAGCATGCTCATGATATATCAGTACACCATAAGGCATACCAACTTTGTCAAGTTCCCTCACTTCATATTATTTATTCCTGTTTTTGCCTGCATTTTTTCCGATGTAGTTCATGTTCTTATCCCTTAGTTACTGTTTCAAGCCTTGGCTCGTGCAACCTTTCTGAATTTACCTCTGCATTTTTACGCACATACAACAGCATCAGTGGAAGCCGATAACCAAATACACGCTGTAGTGTCAGTGGATTGAAAATGTTCCAGTGGCACTCCGTGTACTGCGGAAGATGCTTTTGAACACGTCGAGTCTCGCAGACTGATTTATTTTCTTATGGGTATTTGTTTTATCACCATGATAAATTATTGTTAAAACTACTGTTTATTCGCTAATTAGGGCAAATTCTTTGTTTCATTTTGGTCTGAATAGGTGAAATATGCGCATTGTACTTTTGCTCGAAAAAATGGGCCAAATCAATGCACTTGCCCTGAACTTTGAGGCTTGTCGCAATGCACTCACTCCGGTGGAGTCTCGTGCATTAGACTCATCAAAATCTCATCGCGCATGCATTGATTTGTCCCATTTTATCGCAATATAATGCGCAGTTATTACCTATAATTATGATATGCCATAGGATTTTTGTTGTGATCAATGTGGGATCTGTGGCTCGAACCAAAGTTAACATGAGCCTGTTGACCTGGTAATGTTCTGTATTTCTAACATGCACTATTCAGCAAATTTATGCATCTACGCTATTGATTTTTTTGTTGCATGGTTACGTCTTCAGGCCACACTGAAAGCAATGATTGCAGGGAAAGAGGTCTCTACCATGGTTTCAACTCATGAACTCAGCATCACAGAAGGCAAGGTTAGTCAAAGTTCAAATTGCATTGTCTTAATTCCATATCCAAACTTTCTTGAATATTTATCTTTTCTAAAATGTTAAGTACTGTCCACTACAAGTTAAATAGCAACAACAGCATAATTATAATAAAGTGCTCTTGTAAATATAAATCATCTATTCCACATTTTTGAACTTCTCACTACCTTTGAACTTTGAACCCTATCAGATGCTAACATCACTGACAGCCCGTGCCATTATAAGAGATTGGGAAGATGGCACTCTTGATCGTCAACCGAACCGAGCATGAGGTCAAGAAAACAGAGCAGAAGAGCTACATCTTGACCTAGTAAAGAGTACTCTAATCTCACACCGTTCACAGCTTTGTTTGCTGTGGAAACTAGAGATAAGGTATTATTGGTCCCGATGCTATGCTTTAAGAGACTACAACCCAATATATAGGGCTCTGTTGGCGTTTATTATCTTTGACTGAAAATGAGTGTACCGTGTGTCCCCCAAAAAACGCACACTTGTGGCAGGCGCCATAAGATTTAACAAAAGCACTTGACTACTTTATTCTTTGTTGTACAGGTAAGATGGGACTGTTTAGCTAATATCCTGAAAAGTTCATAACGTTAAGAGTCAATAGTTTTTAAGATATGACCCCAACAATCACGTAACCCCGCTCCCATTTTTACAAAAATGAGTAGCTGTAACCACAAGACTGGCAAAGAAGGCCAGAATGGCAAATACAATATGATTGCAATCAACATTTACTTGCCAAATTTCTTGCGACAACTTCTACTTGTCACATGACTGCAATTTACATCTTATTACTTAACTGATATGATAAAACATTGATGTTATCGGTGATAAAACATGTTTCCAAAGGTATAAAACTATGACTCATTCATAGACAAACTCCACCTTACATAAAATGATAAATGCGTTGGGCTGCAACTTGCTTGTTACTTAAATAGTTACATTCTCAACTTTATGAAAGTAAAACCTATGTTTTCAACACAAAACTCAATAACAATATCAGTAATTCATTCTGTCATTAAATTTTTGTGGGTAAATAACTCTCTGTGTGCCGTCACAAAATGATATTGAATGATTAGCTATAGTCAATGCAGTCGTATTGGACAATACGAAGAGTTTGTTGATCAAACATTCCTAATTCAATCTTTTAAGTGTGTTAAAATGCATTTTTTATTAGCTGTTATTACCATGGGAAACATTCATATCGTCGTGGTCATAAAAACCTCTGTAATGGCATTGACGTCTACGAGCTAAAACCTCATATTGTGCATTTTTCGGTAACACTGACGAAACGACATGTTTTGGCGATATTGTCGTTTGCAAAGTATCGCAAAATACTTAAATAGATCTTACATACTTCGTTTAAACCTCACCTCATCTTTCCACAAACTGATTTGACCAAAGCCTGGACAATAGGTCGATTTTGTCCATGTTACCGAAGTTGCACATATGGGGTTTTGCATTTGACCTTTCAAATTTACATCTAGGTTTTTTCCTGCCCAGCGACGATATGTTAATATCTGTGCAGTAGCTGTCTTTCAAAAAAGGAAAATGGTGGTTGGGACTTAGCGATTCCTATTGGTGGTTCTGCACGACAAAAGTACAGTTCGTATTTGTAGTTTAATAGCGCCTCAATTTGTTAAATGGGTCCTGCGGGTTCGTGACTTCTTGGGGTCACATCTTAAAAAATATTGAATCTACTTTCAAACTTTAATTAGTAACAGGTCCCCTCTTACCTACCACAAAAATCAGTAGCCACATGCTAATTTGTTTCAAAACCTATGTCGACCTGCCCTCCAATTGTTCGGTTTCCTTTGGGACACCCGGTATAAATAATTGTTATGATTTTCGAAAAGAAATTTTTGCACTTGAAGACATTGATATAAATCAAATAAATCTATCAATTTAGTTTTTTCAAAAATGTGATGTGGTCTGTGAAAATCCGCCACATGTAGCACAGGACAGTTTTAAAAATACAGAAAATGCTTAAAATGTTATATTGTACTTTATTTTTTTGTCAGATTGTAATAAGGCGTAACTTTGACCTGTATATTAAAAGAAGAACAGAAGTAAACAGTTATGAAAACTGACTATTCCAAACTCTCATGATAGTTAATAATCAAATATAAATTTCCACCCATGTGGCGGGTTGTCCCAGATCGAATCCACAAATGAGGTACTTAAAAATCAGAGGTTTGCAATGAAATAAATTCATAATTCATGATAGTTCCATTCTTGATTTTGTTTCATAAACGTTAGCTTCTACAGTTCTAACTCATTTATAGCTCTGTTAAACTTACAGATATGACAGTTACTATGGCAACATATACACCCATTTTAGCTCAATGCATTACTTCTAGGTATTAAAATTAGTTAAAATTTGGGTTAATGGCTGTTTCCATGGTGACAGCCTACAAATATTGAACAGTTCTAAATTTCTCAAACAGAAAATTTTAGATCACCTTTAGGAAGCTTTCTGTCAGCAATTCGCTTGACTTTCTTCAGCCCCAAACTAACACGTGGGGGCGCTGTTGAAGTGTTGCTGTTACTGAGACTCAGCACCGCAGGACGAGTGCAGGAAGTCTCAGTAACAAGTTGTTACTGCACTGGTAGATATACAAAATAAATATCCCAAAACTTGAAAAATAAACTTAAATACCAATACTATTATTATTATACAACTTTTGGAGGGCAGAATTCAATTAAAATTATGAAATCCCATGGACACTTTTGGATCAAAATGCAAGAAAAAAGAAAATAGATGCTTTTATGATGACCTGTGATTTTGAGTCAGTTATAAGTAGGTCCAGTTGAATGTCTTATGAAAAAAAAACTTACATAAACACTGGCTTGTATGTTAAAAAATAAAAATAAAAGTCACAAAAAAGTTTTCAAAACTTTTTCGAACTTCCTCTTACTATCAAACTACATGTATTAACAAGAGCTGCTATCCAGCGCATAATATACATAATGTGACGTCACCACAATTGTTAGGATTGACCCTGGTTGACTCAATTATGGTGCATATTTTTGTTTAAATCACTTTATATCTATTCACAGGGTGCTCAAAATGTATTTATTTTTGACATAATAAATGTATGTATTATATGACTCATTAGCTTCAGTGATGTTCAAATTAGTATTTCTTGGGTGCCACATTTAACTAAAGCCACTTTGGTCAAATGGGCTTCTCTCTCCCTCATTTGAAACCAAACTTTAAATTTAAAAAATCTATATGTCTAATCAAAATGCTACAATATCCATTCCGTATGTACTGTATGGGTGAAACATTTGTTACATTCCTCATTTGTTGAAAACTTCATAGTGTATGTATTATAATATTGGTGTATATTCTTGTCAGGATGAGGATAAGAAGATAAGAAAGAGTTGACATTGAAGATTCTGCTGAAGAAAGAGGAGATAGCCACTTCTAACTTAACCATGGGATGGGAACCAACCAAGAGTCCTCCAGGAACAAACCTGAATTCCAAGAAGTAGTCTTCAAAATCCCATGACAACCAGAATTCCAAGAAGTAAGTATTCAAAATCCCTTGGCAGCCTCAATTCCAAGGAGTAAATCTTCATAATCCCATGGTGGTGTTAGGAACAGCTACCTATCTAGACCATCAGCCCTGTCAGTTGAGAGACATTAGTTTAGATGAACTATACTCTGGCTCATAGTTTTGTGGACAGTTTAGAACGTATGCACTAAACAGCGCACAATCGGGTTACCCGTACATGCAGTACGAGCAACGTGCATGTTTGTTATGTCCAAGAAATTATGGTCCAGAGTATAGGTACCAATTTCTGACAATGGGAGTATGTAGGGGCCCCACAGGATTTTGTCTTGGGGGGGGGGGGCATTCTGTCAGTGGTAGCTTCAGAACAGAAGCACTGGTACAAGAAGCTATCAAGTATGATAAGCTTTGGTAGTGTTTCCAAGAAAATAACATTCTTGGTGTGATTGCTTACTCAAATATAACAATGGAGGTCTTGAGGATATTGGCAGATATGTCCTAATAGGCATAAAAGTATCACCATTTGGTTCCTTGGATTTGCAATTGACTCCCTTTGACCCTGCTAGTGGCCTGAAGTGGTTTCTGAAATGCCAGCCATTTCACACCCCACTTTGCTGCACTTTATTTTGGGTATGTCATGTCAGATTTCAGGTTTTCTTGTCACCAGCTATTCTCACACCTGGCTAGATCTATTAAATCATACAAAAAATATGAAATTATCTGGTTCCACATTCTGTGGACTAATCTCATACACATCTCTCTCATAGTAAAAATTTTACTGTTAATTTGGGGCCATGACCGTTGGTCCCCTGGATAGACCCTTGTAATCATGAAGGCATATTTTTCCACAAATAATTTCAATAGGTCCCTGTTGAGGAAACAGTTGAAGAATTGTTGAAGAAAGCACACAAGGAGGAGTCCTTCTCTGTCATGACAGCTGAGAGATGCTATGACGAAGCACTGCAGTTTTCAATGGACAAACTTGGCGACGATCATCCATGCTACTTCAAGGTATGAGCTAGTTATGTCAATTTGTAGCCACCTTGTCCTTTGGAGAGGACATGTTATGTACATAGACTGTATGTAATGTTGTCCTTTGGAGTAGAAAGGAGCCTTCCTTGAAGCATATTTGAAGGTTAAATGCCCAGACTTGGGAATTTCTAGTCTCTCTTTGCAGATCTTATATAGAAACAAAAGTTGCCAGTAGAGATTAACCGATATTTGTATCGGGGGCTGATTTTGCAAAATCAGCAAAAATATATCAGAGCCTGCCGATTCTCAGCCGATGTACTGAATGAAAGAAAGGAACAAAGCAAAACCGGTATTTTTACAGTTTTTAAGTAGAAACAAGGAACAAGAGCTGCTCAAAAAGTTAACCTTATCTTCCAAATTCCTCATTGGGACTTGTAGCAAATGTAAACCACACAGATTTATTAATTATAATCAGCATCACCAATTCGTAAGTTTAAAAAATGGAACCCAGTGTGATCTTTAATATATGGAGCAAATAATCGGATCGTATCGGTGGATTGGCCGATACTACAAAAAGAATATCGGTCATCGGATCAGCAGAGGAAACCCTGGATCGGTTCATCTCTAGTTGCCAGAATTTCCACATGCTATAATGTTTCATACTCATATCATATAATATCAACCATGTCTCAATGATGCAAAAGTTACATCATCACAATTTGGAATTAACAGGTCAATGTTGCCTAGAAACTAAACATTTCAAACTCACTCCTTTTCAAGGTCATATGCAAGTTCTATGGTTCTACCACTTGATTATCTTGATTTTATGATAGGCATTGCTAGACATAGCAAAATTCTACTATGACGTTCAGGGTGATCCAGAAAAGGTGGAGAAATTATTTGACGACCATCTGGCAAAGTGTAAGTATTACTTATATTACTCTACCTACACTCTAAATTTTGCAACAGATAATGTAGTTATGTACCAATGGTTGACTCATTTGTTTTACTCTGATGATACTATGTAGCCAAAAGAACTTTGAACAGACAGGTTTACAAAGAGTGCTTATTTGACATTATATATCTCATAAAATGGTCTTACGTATTAATTGCATT